>LLKJ01003471.1:0-40070 GCA_002242865.1 Clarireedia sp. CPB17
GTATATGGGAAGTAGAGTGGGGTTGGAGGTAGAAGGGGGCGGGGATGGTGGGTGTGGGGAGAATGGTGATGAGGCAGGGGCGACGGTGGGGGAGATTGAGGTTTTTGGGTGGTAGGTAGGATTTTGTTGATTGATGGAGGAAGTTGGTGTGTATAAAAGTCAACATAATGTCCGAAGTCTGTAATTTATTTTGAACAGTGTATATAAAATCCTAAAAGTAAGATATTCATTTTCAACTGGTGTACGATCCACATCCATACTTCGACGCTTTTCACTCTCAAGGTTTGGAATTTATATTCTTTTGAATTAAATATTCAAAAGACGTGAGAAGGCAGAATAGTCTCTATTTGTCAATTTCGATGCCTCATCCTGGATACCTACCAGAGTAGAAGTTACGTAGAATGGGAATATTAAGTGCATGGGAACAGAGTTGGAGATAGCAAAGAGCTTGACTTTGAAAAGTTCACCAAAGTTCACCATGCATATCACGACAGCACAAGAATGGGGTTCATTTTATTTTAATCCATCTCATCTCATCTATTCGTTCATTCGTTATTCATCTCTTTCGAGGAAGGTATCTATCCTGTGTCCTTTCTTGTTCTTTTCCAAGACTCCAATAATAATGCGTCTTTCCCAATACTCCAGTAATGATGCTTCAATGTCCGAAGTTACCCAATCCAAAGCTGCTTATAATACAATCCAAACAGTCCATCATACTCCAAAACAATCACCATACTCCAAATAATCACCATACTCCAAACAATCACTATACTCAAACAGTCCGTCATACTTCAGACGACAATTCACCATACTCCAAACAGTCCGCCATACTCCAAAAAGCCCGCGCGAAGACGGTTGCTCTATTCCAACACCATTATGTTCAGATACTTCTGGTACATCCGAGTTAAGAAGATCTCAGGGCCACTTAGACAACGCCAAAATTTGTACAATTACTCCATGACAATCCACAAGTCGTCGTCATCATTATCATCAGCTCCACCGAGCATACCTTCGACCAGCTCGCCACCAATGCTCTCTCTTCCGGCTTCTCTGATTCCTTTATCAGTAACGAATCTCGTCTTCTTCTTCACAGGAGGAGCCATCTCCTTGGTTTCTCTCTGTCTCATAAAGGTTCTACCCTCTCTCATGTTTGTAAGTTCTTTCGACAAGTTATTTCCCCATCCTAAACCATTTGAAGGGTTTCGCATCGAGGATTTGGTAGGTTGCGCGACAATCGATGCCGAATCCGTACTGCTGAATGAAGAAGAAACGGTGTTTGCACGTTTTCGCTTATGTACCGGGCTCAATTGTACATTTGTCCCCCTGCCATTTAATCCCAATGTTCGCAAATCGGGTGGTGGGGATGGTTCTCTGCTTCTATTGCCTTCGGTCTGTTGCTTGTTCGGTAGCGTCTGGTTTCGTCTCTTCATGTAATCCGCACCAAGTCCGCCGCCCATCATACCCAATTTTCTCCCCAATTCTCTTTCTTTTTCTTGTGCTAATAATTGCTTTGTCAATCGTTCCTCTTTAGAACTCCCTCTGTGGAACGCATCCGGATCGAAATCAACGTCGTCAAGGAGGTTAACGGCACTTCGTTTGCCAATATAGATCTGGCTGTGGCTCTCCCTATCATATCTGGTCTTCTCTTTCATCTTCTCGTCTTCGCGTTTCTTCTGATAACTAGTCGTATCTCGAGAATTGTGGCTGCCGCTTGCTCCGCTTCCATTGTGAGTACGCTTCGGCCCAAAGTTCATCGTATTAACCTCCATGCGCGATGCATGTGTCTTGGTTAGAGAGAGATTGACATGAAAATCACAAAACTCTGTGTGCCTCTTGTCCACCCAGCTGTCGCATGTTCTGCCATCCTTCTTGACACTCTTGCAATATCCCAAATCTCGAGCAGTGCCGATCTCTAGAAGAGTATCTTCACTGGAGTTAAGCGTAAGACTGAATTTTCCGGTATCCGTTTTGTCTCGTGGTGGGGCCATGAAACCTGGATTAAGAAGTGCAATAACGGTTCCGGGTGTGAGTTTCCAGAACTTTTCGAAAGCACCTTTGAAAAGGAAGAGATCCACTTCCCATTTGAGGTCAGTAAGAGTAAGAACCATGAATTTGCCATTATTTTGGCTCTGATTTTGGTGCAAGCGGGGAGCAGACTTTGCTGCAATAGTTGCAAAGACAACGACATCTTGTTCGATGTCGGGACCAGAAAAGTCGGGAGCCTTGACTGTTTTGAGAAGATCAGGAAGAGTAAAGGTTTTCTTTCCTCTCAGGGTTCGGGTGAGTGCTTGATGAGGAATAATTCGCTTTGAGAGATGAGTAGAGGAGTATGGCTCGAATTGAGAGGGTTCTGGTTCGGCAATCTCCCCTCTTGATCGTGTCTTCGCAAGACCATCGACAGAAGGCTGGGTACCCAACCCAGCAGAGGTGGGTGCCTCGGTACCACTTTTCATTGCGGATCGTAGCTTTGTAGAGCCATCCGAGGAGGATTGAGAACTAGGTCTTGTAGAAGCTGCTCTCTCAATGCTATTCCTCAGAGCCGAGCGAAGATTCGTAGCTCCATCAAAGGACTGTGAAATCGGCTTTGCCGGAGCAGTTATATCGGCACTGTTTCTGCGTGCCGAGTGTAGATAGTTAACCCCCTCGAAAGATTGAGAAATTGGTCTTGTCAAAACTTTTGTTTCGATGCCGATCCTCACGGCTGGTCGAAGGTTTGTGGATTTATCGAAGGAGGACTGGGAAGTTGCTCCTGTCGAAGTTGTTGTTTCGGTGCTACCTCTTCTTGATTGAAGATATATAGCTTCATCTTGAGGATTTGGTCTTATCGAAGCTACTGTTTCGCCGCCGTTTCTCCTTGATGATTGCAGATATTTGACTCCATCCTGGGAACCAGGTCCTGTTGAAGTTGTTGTTTCATTTCCATTTTTCATAGCTGATCGTAAATTTGAGGTAGTCTTACGACGGATCAAATCCCCATCTGTCTTGTTGTAAGAATTCAAGACCTCAGCTCTGCTAAACTCTTTGGTGGGAGCTGGCAAGTGTGGTAATTCGATGGCGTTGTCTTTGAAAGTTTCCATCTGCTTTGAGTCTATGTCAAATGCTGAGCTGCGCTTAAGTCTAATACGGGCATCTCTCTCCTGTCGCTCGGTATCCAAGGCTCTCAATGAAGTCATCCTTTCGTTGAATGATTTTGGTCGTCCTTCTTGGCTTGAGTTTTGTGAAGGTGCGCGAATACCAATTTGTGAATTGGTTCTGTGTAAGAATGGCCCGGTGCGTTTTGTATCTTGGAAATCCTTTTCCAAGTTCTTCCTCAAGCCGGGAGCTCTCTTGAGTGATATGTCTGTTCCTTTGAGACCTTTGTCGATACCCAATAATACTCTGCCAGGCGATCGTGGAAGTTCTGTAGATTGAACTCGTCGTGGAGGTGACGCAGGAACATTAATTTGAGCCCGCGAGTTACGACGCTGTAAAGCATTCTTTTCCGCCTCTGCTCGCTTCTCTCGGTATGCCTCTACTATTTCCGAAGTAGTCCTCTCCCCTGCTACCCTTGACGAGGTTCTACTATTCGCAGCGGAGTCTGCTCTAGCAACAACAGGCTTGGCGTTCTCATTCTCGGAGTCTGAAGCTTGCCTAGGCTTCTTCTGCAACTTCTTGAGTCGAATGCGGGCTTGTATCTCTTGTAGTTGTAATTGTAACATTTCTTCATCTTCATCGTCATCGTCGTCATCGTCGCCCATGTCCTCCATGTTCATATCCGCCTTCATCCGATCCTTGCCTGTAGAATATTTCGAAGCTGTCGCAGTAGTTCTTCTCAATGGAGAAGTTGTAGCTAAACGCCGTAAACGATCACGACCACCGGGTGTACCTAAGAGAGCCTCCCGAGGAGATCTTGGAGGCCATTGGGCATCTGCCGCACCGCCTTTTTAATTGTTAGTCAAGATACCATGGAATGATCGGAAGCGCACATACCTTGAGACATCGTCGAAATGGTGCTGGTGCCGATTTGCAGGCAAACAAACAACCAAAAAGCGACAATTACTCTGTACAGTCGCGATATCCTGTTTGTGTGCGAAATGTTGTTATTTACAATCAAATCCATGCAAATATGTAGTGCAGAGAGTGCAGAAGCTAATTGTTCCTGCAGAAATGCGCAGAATTGAGTGTTGTTCGTTGAATGCTGTCAATCTCCAGAAAAAGTGTTTCACTGAACTGGAGAAAGGAAGTGGAGGGGAAATTTTTCATTTGGTTATGTTCGTAAACAACGACGTCAATCGTGCCTTCCTAAAGTTCTCGACTTGAAGTCTCAAAATGGATCATGAATCGTCCTTTGGGACCCCTGCCATCTGCACTTTCCTTTCAATTTGGTGCGACCGAGTAGGCGACGCGCTCAACGCGACCAGACGCGACCACCCAACTCTAAGTACCCAAGCTTAAGCAAGTTCTCTGGATGAAGTACGATTGAAGGACGCAACAACACAACGAACCCAAAAAGACTTAGTTACAGTATGGCCAAAACAAGAGGCAGGCCAGCTGCCAAAGCTGCCGTTGCTGTTGTTGATCCATCAGAAACTACGAAAAGTACTGGGCCAAAAACTCAATTGAACCCTGAAGAGACCTCCCCTCCGCGAGTCTTTATCACGCCAGAGAATCTTAGCACCGAGGCTCGAATCTTCACGCTGGAAAACCCCAGATTCGCAAAGCACGACCGTTATATCGTATGTCCGGAACGAGGATTCCACGAATTCAAAAGGATAGCTGCCCCAAAATCCACGCCTCGGAGCTGGCTCCTTGTGTCGAATGACGATGCTGCGACTGCAACCAGTGAAGACACAGTTAAAGATGAGGGGAAATCGAAAGAGGCGGATCCAACATCGAGAGATGGATATGTAATGAAGGCGCCAGATCTATTTGTTGCGACACCAATCGATTCGTTATTCATGATTCTCCCTTCTCTAGCACCTCCTCCACCAGCCAAGAACTCGGAAACTCCTAAGAGGTTATTTCTCGCTAGTGATGACTACTTAGACACCTTAACGTCTATCTCACCACATCTGCGCACATTTCTGGGTACTGGAACGCTGCGAGTTCAATTGGAAAGAAGAATGGCGGCTGTGTGTGACACCGTGGAGGCAGGGGATGAATCGATGTTTCGACTAAACGAAGATAAACTTTGTGGAGAGCTACTAAGGAAAGCAAAGAAGATGGCAGGGCATGAATTGCCTGCTAGTATGGAAGAAAAACTTATCAGGAAGGCATTGGAGGCGCCGGTTCTAAGCATCAAACGAGAAGAGTCTGCCATTGGAGGCTCACAGAACGATCATAGTACACAGCCAGCTTCGGAGATCTCAACTTCTCGAACAGATTCACAGGACAGCCAAGCCACATATTCGACTAGTGCTACATCGATGTCGGAGGTCTCAACCGCGGCAACATCAGTATCGGATGATCAGACTGAAGCTGCGAAAGACGACAAGACAAGCCCACAACCAATCGATGCACCCGAGGGAGTAGCAGAACTATTGAGACTTCGCACTGCATTTTTTTTCATCTGCTCAAATTACCTGGCGCCTCATTTAAGCGATATGCTGAAAAAGACTATACTGTCTCCATCATCGCCAGTTGATTTCAAGCCGCTAGACACTCATATCGCCCATCTCACAAAACTGCGTCAGGATGCCCTCGCGGCGAGGTCACTAGGGGACTACTCAAGGAAGCGGGCTATGGTTGGAGATGATGAAGAGATGGAGGCAAGGGCAGAAAAGAAGCGCAAGCAGGATGAGGAGGATAAGAGAAAGAAGGCTGGAGAAAGTAGAGGTGTGAAAAACCTGAAAAAGGTCAACACAACCGGTATGAAGAAGATGAGCGACTTCTTCAAGAAGAAGTGATCATGCTTGTATAATACTTTTAGGCATTGCTCTGGCGTTTGGATACTAGTGGGTTCGGGTTGGCACATCTGAGATACCATGTAGGATATAGCGGCAAAATGTTTTAAATGATTTATCTCACTCCTCGAGCTCTACCCCTAGGGATACCTCTCCCAATGCCCGAGCCAGTTCTTCCAGGGCCTGTTGAGCCCCCACGACCTATGCTACTCTGGCCATATCCTGATGAATTGACGCTCCCAGTTCTAGCCAAACCTCCCCTACCTCTGCCTCTCCCTCCCCTAGTGCCTCGTGTTGCTGTACCGGCCTGTCTTTGTCGTTCCTCATCCTCTGCTCTACGCCTTGCATCTTCCCTCCTTCGTTCCTCTTCGGCCGCCCTTCTTTCCGCTGCTTGGGCTTTCAATACAGTTTCATTCTCCATATCAACAATGTCTTGCGTAGCGCCACGCCAATTTGGATTCAAGATAAGTCTTTGATTGTATTCTGTCTGTGAAAGTATTCGAGTCCAGGTGTTAAGCAGCGTAGATGCTGAAGTAACTGTCCGCGACACTGTCTGTTTCCTCTTAGCTACAAGAAATACATACATAGCCAGGACTGCTTACGTCCATATTTCCCCTGGCGACGTCTAAACTGCCCAATACTCCTTCAATAACCTCATTTAGGTTCCGGACTCCTTCCAGCTCTCTTCGCAGAGCAGCATCTCTTGCTGCCTCTGCATCATATTTGGATTCGCCGTTCCTTTGAACAGGTGGCCCACCATCGGTAGACTTAGTGGCAGTTCTCTGGGTAGATTTTGAAGGCTTGGAGGGTGATGCGAACAGAGCTTCGTTGTCAGAGTCAGAGTCTGAGAGGTCTAGTCTGCCAATATCCGGGGTAGCCATCTTAGCGTAGGAATGGCTGGTAGGGCCAGCAAGAGATGCACTCCAAGGTTTCTAGAAAGATTCGATAAGCAACACAAACCGAAATAATCGACGCGTCTTTACGCGTCGTGGTGAGTTGTTCATAGCAATAGCCGTGAATTACAGCATTGTGGCGTCCGTGCACACCTGCTAGACCCATGACGCTAGCAAAACGTCCTCTGAAATGAAAATGGCTGGTGAATCTTCGTTTCTGACCGACCTCCCTGATTTTGACAACAACATCCAGAACACAAATATATCCTTTTTTGCGCTCTTGTGTATTTGCTTTTGTTCAATACTTATGCATACTTCTTTTTAATACAACAAGAATAATTTTATCGCTTTATTGCCACGCGCGTCACGTCACGTCAGCTCACCACTTACTCGGACGGAGACTTCAGGAAGGTCTCAATTCAGAAGCTTCATCGTACCATACCCGATCCCAAGCTGGCCAATAACATTTGCGACGGCATCGCTTTATCACCGGGTCGACAACTACTGTATCGTCACAACTTCGCTATCTTTCGGTTGTCTTCGCGCACTATAGTGAATTCGGTTGCTATTGTTTGTGATTCTACAATAGCCGTTGCCAGCACCACTCTTTCTCAAGCACAACCGAGCTATCCTTAGCACATTTCGCCGACAACACCAATCAATACCTTTACAACATGGCGACGTCTTCTCTACGATCAGTTACTCCGCCGCCTTCACTGCTGAAAACTCCTGCTACACCACGATTTGGCTACGATGATAATTACGAACCTTATTCGCCTAGAAAATCTAGTCGAGTAGCTTCAAGAGCAGTTCGCGACGCTGTAACCCCGCCTCCACCATCAATTAAACACAATATTCGACAAAATATTTCCACTCCTCAGTCAATACCACGAACGACTAAAAAAGTCGGATTTGCTAGAACGCAGCTTTCCACTTCTTCACCCCCAAGATCACCACAAACTGCCCATAAACGACGTGCACCTAGATCGGCAAGCTCAATGGGTGAAGGTCAAGTTTCTGGCGCATTGGATGGCGAGAGTACGAATTCCGCAGCTGAGGCTCTTGGGCTACCAACTCCTCAACGTAAAAACAAAATGGAAGCCAACCAGCGACCTGGCACAATTGTCCGCGGCAATGGAATGCTTCCCACGCCTGGAAAGACTCCAAATCACCCAAAGCAGACGGAGCAGTTGACGCGTGGAATCAAAGCCGTTTCGCGGACTTTGTTTCCAATTCACGCCGATGACTCGGAGGTAGCTATGCCAAAACCAAAGAAGGGTCGCAAGAAGTACAATGGGATCGGTCTAGGTAGTTTCAGCGCTGAGAGAGAAGATGAACCGATCACCATTTTTACAGACTCGGAAGATCGTGTTCCAGAGATCGATGAACATGCCGACAATCCTTTCTTTGGAGATAGCCCTGTCCAGCGCACACAGACGCGCCGCAGTAGACGTAGAATGGTCATGGTACCAGGAGAAGAAGATCAGACTGTTGATGAGCTTCTTAGCCGTGCAGATGGAACAATCAAGAACTTGTGAGTACAATCCCTACCGTTATATCTAGGATTTTATACTGATTTTGACATGTATAGCCGTGGAAAATTGACATTTGTCAAGACCTCTGATGTTAGCAGAGACAGAGATGAGAGTCCAACTCGAGCTCCTCGTCGTCGTGTGCATACTGTCACTGTTACAGAGACCGTTGAAACTATCAGCAGTGGCCCTCTTACTCGTTCTTCTGTTCGACGCCAATTATGGCCCTCTGCTCGTGCTCCAGCCCCTGCTGTTTTGGAACCCCAAGTCACTGAGGATGAAGAGGAGGCTATCACTGATATCGAGGAGAAGTCTGATGTGGAGTACGGTTCGGATAATGAAATCCAACAACGCACCCCATCTCGCAAAGATATTCTTCTCACTCCCTGTGCTCCAAGATTTGGTCCAGCCGACACAACCACTATCAAAAGAGCGACACGAACTTCAAAGCGCTACGATGTTGCTAGTTCTACAGACGCATCCCCCCAAAGCATCAGCCGTTCGCATAACGTTAGCCCCTTCCGATCCATGGGAGCAACTGAAGGTACTGAGCGCGTCACGAGGAAAAGACAAGGAGAGGCTATGGCCAGATCCAAAGATGAAATCAAGAGAGCACGTACTTAAATTTTTCTGCTGTCAACGGCCTTTTTCGCTTGATACCTGGTTTAGGAATATGTTTACTTCTGGAGTTGGTTGCGCATGTATCATAGAGCAACGGAGTCGATGCGGAAATATTTGCGAGGTCCGATTATCAGGAGTCAAATATTGGACTATTCCGAGTACTTGGCGCTCTCCCGTTTGAGACCCTACTTTCTATTCTTCACGTGGAAGATTTTCTTTCACTGTCGTTACTGCAGAATATCAATGGATTCTGGAAGGGTTTAGGTGATTCACGCAGCAAAAGATTTTGACTTTGCTTGCCCTTTGTAGCATACTCTGATGATAGCATCGAGTCTTTAGGCATAGCGTGAGGTCTGTTGGTTTATTACCTCGATGATATAGAATGAGCCAGGCATATGAGTCAGGCATATTAATTTGGTTCTACCGTTTCTCGTGATGCTCGGATTACTTGACGTTCGGCTTACCTGCCCAATAATGTGTGGGCGATCTAATTGCGCCAGATGCCACTAAAAGTGACCAATTAGTCTCAGCAAATCCCTGCTAAAAAAAAGTCCGATATCGATAATATTCAACTGTCCCGCACATCCCACTTCATTCAAGACAAACGAAATACAGCTTCTACAACGCGCCATTCTTTTACACATTCTAAAATGCATATTCTCGTAAGTATATCTCGCGCCAGACATAGATTCAAAGACAATTCTAACTTTTTCCCCTCAGATAGTCAACGACGATGGTCCCCCATCCAACAAATCCTCCCCCTACGTCCACTCTCTCGTTTCCACCCTCCAAGCCGCCGGCCACACCGTCTCCGTCGTCCTCCCGCACACCCAACGCAGCTGGATTGGCAAAGCGCACATGGTCGGACAGACCGTCAAACCAACGTACTTCCGCCCCGGCACGCTCCACCAAGACGACGGCACCACCCACGCGCGGCCCTCCTCCTCCCCAACCCAAGAAGAATGGATCCTCGTCGACGGCACGCCCGCCTCGTGCGTGCAGATCGGGCTGTACCACTACTTCCACGACCGCGGACCCGTCGATCTGGTCGTTTCGGGCCCGAACTACGGGCGCAATTCCACGGCGGTGTTTTCGCTGAGTAGTGGGACGATTGGCGGGGCGATGGAGGCGGCGGTTTGTAAGCGCAAGGCGATTGCGCTTAGTTATGCGTTTTTTTCGCGGAATCATGATCCGGAGATTATTGGGGGTGCGAGCAGGATTAGTGTGCGGTTGATTGAGTACCTGGTAAAGAATTGGGGGGAGGGGGTCGATTTGTATACGGTCAATGTGCCGTTGGTGGAGGGGGTGGAGGAGAGGAAGGTGCTGTGGACGAATTTGTTGCAGAATTATTGGAGCGAGGGGAGCTGTTTTGAGGAGGTGGAGGGGGAGGGAGANNGGAGGGGGAGGGAGGGGGTGAAACTGACGTATGTGGATGAGTTTGTGGATGAGATGTTGACGAAGGAGAGGGTGTGCGGGACGAGTTTGTGGAAGTTGCCGAAGAGGGAGGTGTTGGAGGATTTGGAGGTGCTGGAGCCGAGGGTTAGTGAGTTGGGGGATATTGAGGAGTTGTTGGCGGAGGAGGATGATGATATAGAGGAGGTGAGGAATGGGGATGGGGATGAGAGCGAGAGAAGTCCAGGGGAGGAGTTTGGGGAGGAGGTGGTGGAAGATACAGGGGAGAGGATGGATGTTGATACTGCGGAAAAAGGTGACGATGCGTCAAGGGAGGAAAGTTCATAATATATAGAAGCATTTGCAAGGAGTTTGGAAGTTCGGGGACTGGGAAATTAAAAGCTATACCAAAAATCGAAAGAGAAATATTACTTACCAAAATTAACTTTCACTTATGTACTTTCGTGGTATAATGCAGATTATCACGCTTTGAACAGCATCTTCTCTGAACTTAAAAGACGAAAGCTTTAGATTTCATATATACATCATAATTACTCTTCGTTGTATAATCCCCGCAGTGAAATACATGATCTATTCGTGAGACTACACCGGCAATGTACAAAAAGTTAAGGTAGAGACCATGCATGCCTTTATTCAACGAGAAGTTCGAGAATGTAGAAAAAGTGCAGACAATTTGGAAGTAGTTTGAGCAGTGGGAGAACCATCTTCCGTTAAATTCCTATCATGACCTCCTCCCGCCCCGCTTCCCAACGCCTATTTGTCCTTCCAACCCGTCCCTCAAATGAGCAACAAACAATATGATTCATTGTTCCTTCGAGCATGATCTATTTAGGCAAAGCAATGCTGTGATGAACAGGCACCACCCACGGATGTTCTAATCCGGAAACACAGACACCATCATCTCATGAATAGCTTCCCATTAAATCGCGAATAGAGACAGGTAGTATTATGCACACTTTGGCTATCACGAACCAGCGTGTCCAGCACACCTAGGAGACAACGAATAGAGAAATGGGAAAGCTACCAGATGCCATGCATTTGTAAAACCTGACAATCAAGATGAGGAAAATTATGGCGTGTTTATTCATATTATTAAAAGATCAGTTTAGAGTAGAAAGTGACGAAGGTCAATGCCTCGATGATGTGGGAGGATGTTTTTCGTCACGTAGCTCGGCACCGTTCGAGCTAGATTGTGCTTCGGGTTTACGGCCTTGGGGCCAGAAATCAATGGCTGCAACAACATCCTCTCCTCTTTCGTCTTCATATGCATATATGATCTGTGTTGAATTATGGTTAGCTGAACGATCCCCAAAAGAGTGGTATGGTTACTTACCTCGCGAGTGCTAGTATGTAACATGCGAATGCTACGGTGAGGTACAATATGCACAGCATTGGTCTCGATATTTCTAATTTCAATGAAATTCGGCTCAAAGGCGAGAATCCAGGGATAAGAAAGGGCGAAGCTTTGTGGTTGTCCTTCCCAATCGATTCTCCAATCGGGTCTTGCTCGCCAACCATTACGATTAACGAAGAAGGAGAATTCGGAATAGTTGAGAAGGAATTCGCCGTTGAGACGCTCGATATGAATGGGTCGCACATTCTCCTTTCGAGCAACGAAGTCCAAGGAGGTATCAGCTTGATCCAAAAGCGATTGCGTTTCAAGCGTCTCCAATGATACAACCTCGAAACCACGAGCGCAGGCCACACACAGCTTTGACTTGAGGAAATGAATCGAAGAAGACTCGGTTGGAATGTAAAATTCTTTGAAGGCTTTAAGCTCGTCTTGACCATTGCTGAACATTTTGAAGCCTTTCTGTTTCTTGCCCTTTGACATAGCATCATTCGGCTCAAACACCTTGATAGTTGTTGACAAGGCCGATGATTTGACGCAGCACACAAGGTGACGTCCCAAGCATATCCCAGTACGGAAGAAATTGCAGTGACTTTGAATCTTCTTGGGACGCTTCGACAATGCTGGCTCGTTAGGGTTCAATGCAGACAGTGGATAAGACTGCAGAGATTTTTGAGACAAGACCAACAAAAGATTGTACTCTTCCAAGACATCGATTTGTGTGACGTTTGTTGCATCTATCACCCGAACTGGCTTTGCAGCAGAGTCTTTGGATCTACGATCTGAGACGAAGATGCCAGAGTCCGTGCCATAGATCAATTTGCGGCCACCATCAAAGGGAGCAACGCAGTTGACCCGATTTGCAGTAGAGAAGAAATTGCTGGAGAGAATTGAACGGTTGTAGAAGTCGCCACGCTTACGGAGTATGGCTTGCTGTTCACCTATGTGTTCCATCCACTTGTTCCTAGTTCCAGCGCTGTTGGCATACAATGTCAACTCGTAACCACCTTTTCCAAGATGCCTGAACGTGATGGGGAAGCCATCCTTTTTATTACCACTATCAGTCGTGTTTGTCTTGGCAGGAATCAGACTAGACGATGGACGTTTCACAACGCCAAGTTTTGGCATCAGTTCTTCCATTTCGCGGATGGATAGTAGTTCCAAAGGTATGGGCCGACGATATACCTTGACTTCTTCTTTCTTTCCTACCATCTTAATACGAACAAGAAGTACGGCGTGATCGAAGAGATATGCTTGGATGTCGGTAGGGTCGGTTGGTGTTTTCTTCAGGGTCCCCTTATGTATCAACTCTCGCCCGTCATCTGTTAGCTTCAGGTCAACGCGTTCGTTTGGCCTGAATCGAAGTTGCTCATGTAGGCGCTTCAGGTTGAATCGATTCTCCGCTTTTCCAGATTCAGCATTCACGCGAGTGAGAAGTTCACGAATCATCTTCATGGCCTTGGGAATGTCCTCCTTGTCCTTGTTTCCATCGTCGGTGTATTTAAGAACGTTCTCAAGTAACAGTGGGTAACGAGCCAATCTTGTTGTTGGCTTGGTCAGGTAACCGTTCAACTCAAGCTTACGCGATTCCTTCCGTCGCTCCGTCTCGTCTACGAATTTGGCAAAAGAGGGGTTCAACGAACGCTCATTCTCAAATTCAAATTTACCTGCGAGTTGATTCGACCCGTAAATGATAAATGGCTCAAATTGAGGCACGAATTCCAGGAAGATGTCGCCAACACATTGCACCACGGGATGTTTTCGCTGGCGCTCTGTTAGGGCCTCAGCAAACCGGGAGCTTACACCATGGATGCTGGGTGGATCAACAATATTTGTGAAAATGGTTCGAACAATCCTTTCCTTGCGTGCTTCGGGGATGGGGGAGGGGGCGAGTTGGTTGGCGGAACGAAGAGGGAGAATCCAGAAGTCACGCAGATACTCAAGATCCTTAACAAAGTCTCGCTCGGTATACATGATTTCGGAGATGACTTCCTGACGTTTCTTCTCCCGTTCGCCAACACTGTCTGCGATTTCTTGCGAAACGGTGTTAATCCAGAGTTTTTGCTCATCAGGTTCATCGACGTCATGAAGACTTGCTTGGGATTTCTCTCGGCGAAGACCTGGCTGAGGCTTCAAGTTCAACCGAGACTGTTGCTCTAATCTGCGAGGACAAGCAATAGAATAACACAGCTGATCCCTCGTGCACGTTGGAGAATAGCATTCGGTCAACAGAACAAACACTCCATTTACTTCCGGTGTCTCGTGTGGCTCATCCATCATGGTCTCTCTGAATTGGTACATCTCCGTCGCTGAATCACGTAACCTATGATCGTAGGTAACATCATGGAAGAATTTCTGCGCGTCCAAAGCTCGACCAAGAAGAAGCGCGAGATTTCTATCGGTGGTCTTGATGATGTAGGAAATGACATCCACAGCCTCCGCACCACTGAAAGCGTTTTTATAAGTCAGGTCGTTCTTCGTCCGGTCTCCTACATTGATTTTCTCCTTGAAGCAGTCTCCAACCCGTGAAAGAAGAGCTGGATAAACCAACGGGGCTTTATGTCGTGCGGCTCCACCCGCAGTGCTGCTGATCGATTTGGCCGCTGGGCGATGAGTAAGAACATCAGAATCCGGAGGGACGATTGTTGAAGCCATAGACATAGATCGTGACATATCTGGCGCAATAGTAGAAGCCATGCTTGAAGTACGTGTTTGACTTGCAGGACTCTTTGCCGGGGGTATCGAATAGTTTGACAATTCTTGAGGCCCGCTACCTGACGTTCTCCTTGCTGGTATAACTCGCCCACTCATCGTCTGATGATGGTCACGATCTTGTGGATACGTGGTAAGCGACATGGCTCGCTCGTCGTGTCGTTCAGGCACAACTCGTCCTTGGGCAGTTGTCCTCGACGATTGTGACTGGTAGGGCGCTTGTCTGAAAGCGTTGGCGGGTGCCGGATTGAAGTTACCAGCAGGCGCTTGGTACATCTGAGGTCTGGGTATGCTGGCCATTGACTGAGACCGATAAGGGTCCGAATTCAACGCTGGGCCTGCTCCAGGGTAATACCTTTGCTGCGGAGGTCTAGGAGGAAATTGCTGTTGGGGAGGGGGAGGGCCGCCTCGAGGATCGATACGTTGTGGTGAAGGGTAGGGCCTGCGGTCGGTTCGCACTTGTTGCGGCAAGTATTGAGGTTGTGGTTGGGATGATACCTGACCAGGAGCTGACGGCCGCTGTCCTTGGTGGTATCCATTGGGCATGCCACCTCCATTTGGCATATTTCCCGGTGGGCGATATCCACCTTGCCCCGGCCTCTGGGGATGCATCCCACCCTGCATACCCGACGATTGCGAACTCATTGTTTGCGTGCGGCCCTGAGACATATTCGGATGTGGTATGGATGAAGTCATGGTCTGCGACCGACCCGGCGGAGGGGCAGCACCAAAAATGTTCGAGAAGGCGGCTTCCCGTTGAAAATTCGAAGCGTGTCCATACTCGTTAGGCCGCCCGCCATTTGACCTACCTTGCTGATAGTCTGCCATGTTGTCTGCGAATTATGCGGTCGATTGTTCTCTGTTGGACGGTCTCTGTTGGCCTAGAAAAGAGCAACCAAGACTCGAAGGCCTATGGAGCCGATCCCGGCCTCGAACGATAAAGATAAAGCCTTTCCTTCTCTGCACTGATTCCCGGTTGCGAAATACTTCGAGATGCGTACTAATTTATGGATTTGTCTTCAGCGTCGGCTTTGGGGCTTAGTGAATGTGCCAAATGGATGATTGACTTTTTGTTGATTCTAGCTTGAAGTTGGATCAGCTCAAGCGAATGGGTGATCAGCACAGCAACCCTCCAAGGTCGTATCCGTATCGCGTTGGTAGGATTATTGTCTAGTCGCAGGGTCGAGAAATGGATAGTAACATCAAGGGGAGAACATTTGAAGTGTTCAACTGAATGACAACTTCTCAATGGATGAGTGGGTGGTGGCAGCGGTGGTGTGAGACTGTAAGAGGCACAGTTCTGGAGTAAACAGCACGGAATTATCTGTGACTATATCGAGGTGTTCGAGGCGTTGCGTCCGTGTTTATTCTCTTTTTCCCTTTTTTTCGCGATAATACTCGTAAGTACTCGTAATATGTAGGTAAGTGGTACTGGTAGTTGTAGATTCGTCCTCCTTTAGCGCGGCTTTCGGGAGCAAGATCCTTCTTTCGCCGTGTGCCTCGTTCCTCGCTCCTCTTCCTTAACAACTAGGCACCGAGTATATGTTAGGGAACGAATGAAGAAGTCGTGTTAATCTTGAGATTCCGAGAGTGAATCTTCATTTGTCTGGAGTCTGTGTTGATGGATGTATCCTTCGGACGTATAGTATAGCAAGCGTAACTTCTCTAACATTTGATCTGCGACTCACCTCTCTTCAGATTTACGTTCGCGGCAGTCTGATGAATTCAAGCACGTGTTCCCTCCTAAACAATTACGGGCGCCACGCCGCTCACTTATGCAGTTTAGCTTTAGCTTAGCTTGCACATTGAACTAGATGATCACCAAGATTGATTCTATCTACAACTGCAACTTCTTAACAACCACTCGTCTGCCACCCTCTTGAATCTGCTCCAACACCCAGCATCGAGCCGAGGCATCATGTCGCCAACGAATGAATTAACTCCAAAGTTCGCCCCGTTCATTGGGATGGTATGACACCCAGCTTCTGTTGTCTTGTTGACGCCGTTATGCTAATAGCTTCGCAGGCGGGTATTGCTTGCGCAATGACTTTTGGATGTATGCCATCAATCCATGAGCTTCTATACAATATGGGTTACTAAGATCTTGCTAGGTATTGGCGCAGCATACGGTACGGCCAAATCTGGCATCGGAATTGGTGGTGTTGGTACCTTTAGACCCGACTTGATCATGAAGGTAGGCGTCTCCAGTGGGATCGTTTCACCGAGCTTGGTAACTAACTTCCATCGATGTGCAGTCCCTCATTCCAGTCGTCATGTCTGGTATCATCGCAGTTTATTCTCTCGTCATCGCAGTCCTAATAGCAGGAGATATTAAGGCTCCTCCGGACAGCTACAGCTTATATGCGTACGGATCCCCCCAGGAGCACATCTTCTCTGATTCTAATAGTCTTACAGTGGATTCATGCATCTGGCATGTGGTCTCTCCGTCGGGTTGACTGGTCTAGCCGCTGGTTATGCGATTGGAATAGTCGGCGATATGGGTGTACGATCCTACATGCAACAGTCCAGGATCTTTGTTGGCATGGTCTTAATTTTGATCTTCGGAGAAGTTTTGGGTCTTTATGGGTACGTGGGAATACACCGGTGAAATCCGTATTTAAAATGGTGCTGATATTAGCCACAGTTTGATTGTCGCCCTTATTCTCAACACCAAAAGCAGAGCTTGAACGTGGATGGGTATTCAATACCGGAAGACAAACAATTTGTGCAAATAAAGTTTCACCTTATGCGACTAGGCTGTTTGATTATAGAGAAGCAGGACGAGTTGCATTGCCTGGAGTTTGGGATCGTGTATAAAATGTACAATGGCAGAAAGTGTATCGCGAAATTTGAAGCGTTAGCCGCAGTGTACATTTCCCTTGCAACGAACGCACTGCACCTATAATGTCAACACTAGGGGCCAGCCTCGTTTATGTATGGATTCGCACATGAATGACCATATGTCGCCATCAAATCGCAGGGGCCTGTGTGCCGGTCTCCATCAGTTGTCGGGGTTATGTATAGCCTTTGTGTATGACCGTGTCAGTAGATTGACCAACACTTTCTGACATTGTTATCTCAGAGCCTTACCATGCTCCTACCCACCTCCCTTTTTCCATGGTTTATACCTCGTACAGCTGCGGGGAGTCGCCACTATTCCTTGCCATCTCGCTCCATTCCGAGAGTACTCCACAGGAAATCTTGATACCCAATAGTTTTCCGCTCGGAACTGACAATATCTATCACTGCCGAGTGACATAACCTTAACCTTAACCTCCTCCTTATCTGGGGTCTGACGGCGGGTCAATGAATACGTTTTTTCTTCTTCTCCATCCTAATTGAGCGTATATAAAGGACATGTGGTCGAGGGCTGTGCTAGTAATATGGGGCCGTGCTATGTATGGGCTCTACCTTCCTGATTCGTAACAAGCTTTTTAAGTATAGTAGCGGCAGATTGTTCTTTTGCTTACCCTGTCGAAGATGGATGAACGTGTGATGCATTATATCCGGACCACCTATACCGTAACAACAGTTACAACACAAGCACCCATGAAGGATGGATGAGGAGTTTGGGAAGGTGGCAATTGAGGCGAAAAGCCGGATGTTTGCCCCAACTTCATGGATGATGAACATCATAATCATGCATGCAATAATAGCCTCCATTGGTTCACGTCGATAACACCAACAATAACAAGTCAACAACAGGTAATGGAGCCCCCTCTCATTTCTTTGGACCATCGGAAGCCGAGCGAGGAACGTCTACCCACCTACCGTACTGTAGTAGGATTTTGAATGTCCTTGTGAAGGGGCTACTATCGTCTCTTATTGGCGGGCGATCTCTCCTTAGCATGAATTCCCCAGATTATTCCCCCCTCTTTCCTCTTTCGAGCCGTTGTTCTGCGCCATGAATGGACCTTATCCTTCGGCGTAATTTATTTTTTGGGTTTTCTTATCTTGCTACCGATACTCCAGAGTTGCAGTGCGCAGTGCACTCCTGCAGTCCCGTACTCCATCGATCATGCTGTCAGAGTAATTGGCATGCCATTGGGCATCAGCCACGATCGTTTGAAATCCCGAGCCACGGCCTGATGCCGTCGGTCTGCCCGTTGTTATCCCGTACGGAGCCGTACTGTACAACTCCCATTCTTGTGCAACCCACAGTGTCTCTCTTCTTCTTCCCCACAGGATTACCCGACAAACACCCAATACAAATCTATACATAGATCTACGAGACTTCGGCCTCAAAACAGGCTTCTGCCCGGCAGCATCCGTCTAGTCTGAAATCTATGAAGTCAACTGCGCGCTCTCTTTGATGTCTCCAGGTCCTGCACGACAACTGACGTGGTAGCACAACCAAATTCACAATCTCACATGTTTGCTTCTCATACATTACCACCCAATGATAGCGCTCGCCCTCGCCCTCGCACCGATAGCTGCGGCATGATGCGACAACGCCATAATCACACCTTCTTCAACATGGGAAGAAAGCTTGGAAAGCTTGAATCAATGGCATCAACGCGAGATACAATGCAGCAAGCATGCAGGTTGACTCCTCGGACTAGGTTCGGTACTGGCGCGTGAGGCACTGAGTGGCAGATAGTAAGTTAAGCTTGTAGATCAGGAACGAGCCTAGCATCCACCTTCCGCTTACAGTTATAGCCGCCGACCGGCCTACAAGGCTTGATTCAAGCTTATATGCTGTACATATGCGTCTACTGGCTATCACAATTAACCGACTGGGTAGCCAAGACTGTCCCACTACCGGCATTAAAGATCGACTAGGTCTTTTCATTTCGATTATATTTGGTTATTAGATATGTGGCTCGGGCTTTCCGCCTTAACCCCCATACCCCTTTCAAAGGGTTAGATCTTTCGCCGCCAGTGAAGACCTCCGAAAAGGAAACCCGTTCCGTCATGGGTTGAGCTCCTTCCTTCTATGCTTTAGATTCTATCGGAGCAAATGCAACATTCGCCTATCAGAGACCTTCAACGCCTCTCCAGAATGCTAGCCAGCTTTGTGAGCTACCACCTCCGCTGCAGTAAGAGCGTTTGGTTGGATCTGTGCACGAGAGTGGATCGCGATTGACAGGGCCCTCTCAATCTCCAAGCCGTGGGGGACAAGGGCTGTTTGCACATACAGAAATTATCGTCAAAATATGTCTCGGCGTCTCTTCTGCTGTGTATAAGAGCACAAGATGCTCCCCTCACTTTTCATATCCTCATCCCTCTCACAATCATCTCATCACTGGTCTTTCGTTCTCATCGGCTCATTCTCCAGCTCGGCATCATGCTTTCGTCCATCACCACCATTCTGGCTCTTGCAGCTTGTGCTAAGGCCGCCCCAGCTACCCCAGCTACCCCGGCTGTTCCCAGTCTTGACAGTAGGTTCGCCACTATCACGTTCCTCGAACTCAATACTAATATTGCACAGATGTCCAGGGTTCTTCCTTCTTCAGTGTGCCTGCTGTGCACAATGGCAACTTCGCTCGCAATGGAACTGCAGCCCTTTTGAAGGCATACGCCAAGTTCCACCTTGAGCCTACGAAGCCAATGTCCAATGCGTTCATGTCCGCTCTTCGCAAGCGACAGGATGGCTCTGCCCCCGCTCAAGACTCCAACAGCGTTGAGTATTTGGTTCCAACTACTGTTGGTGGACAGAAACTCAACTTGGATTTGGACACTGGTTCTGCTGATTTGTACGTTTGAATTTCCTCACGGCGCCTGCTTTGCTCTTCATTGTAGTGCAACACAGATATATCATTCCATACAATATGTTGTGGTCTTGATCAATGCTAACATTCATCCAGATGGGTATTCTCATCCCTTCTATCAGCTAGCTCTCGTTCCGGCCATGACTAGTAAGTACCTCACCCATTCAACTATAGCACATATGCCAATACTTCTCTAGCTATACCTCATCCAAGAGCACCACTTATAAGGCACTCTCTGGATACACCTGGAGCATCCAGTACGCCGATGGATCTGGAGCCAGCGGTGTTGTTGGTACCGACACTGTAACCATTGGAGGCACCACCGTCAGAACCCAAGCTGTCGAACTAGCCAACAAAGTCTCGTCCACTTTCGTCACCGACACATCTGACGGACTCATCGGAATGGCCTTCAGCAACATCAACACTGGTAAGCAATCACCACTCTCGATCATAAAATCCCACATAGCTAACACAAAGCAGTCTCTCCCCGCTCACAATTAACCTTCTTTGACAACGCCAAAGCCTCCCTCAACTCCCCTCTCTTCGCTGCCTACCTTCCTTACAATGCCAACGGTGCTTACGACTTCGGCTACATCGACTCCACCAAATACACCGGCGCCATCTCCTACGCGCCCGTCTCCTCCAGCGGCGGCTTCTGGGAATTCGCATCCACCTCCTACAAAGTCGGATCCACCGTGCACTCCGCCAGCGGCTTCACTGGTATCGCCGACACCGGAACCACTCTGATCCTCATGTCCGACGCTGCCGTCGACGCCTACTATGCTCAAGTCTCCGGCGCACAGTACTCCAGCTCCGAGGGCGGGTACATCTTCCCCTGCACAGCCAAGCTGCCGACTCTGAGTGTGAGAATCGGTCCCACCACATACGCGACTATCCCCGCCTCCTTGTTGAACTTCGGAACTGCCAGCGGTAGCTCCTGCTATGGATCGCTGCAGAGTGTCGGTGGTGGAAGCCAGAATATCTATGGTGATGTTTTCTTTAATGCTTTCTACGGTATTTTCGATAGCACTGGACCCAGATTCGGCTTCGCTACTGCGGTTTAGATGAGATGAGATGGGGTGATGGGAGTGAATGATTGGAGAGGAGAGTGCTGGGTTTGGGAATCTTGGGATGAAAGATTTATTTTATGATGTGACAATGATGGGCTATGACAGGTGGATGGATACCTTGATCTTGGCTGGTGGTTGGTTGATGGACGGCTTGTTTGTCGAGAGAAAGGGATTTAACAATTCCTGTGCAATGCAATGGCTTGATAATATTTATCTGATGATGGCTTGCTTGCTTGCTTTCTTGTTTGGTGAATTCTGTTGGATGTCCTGATCTGTGAGTATACGTCACATACCTCATCCCATAGAGGTAGTCAGTCGTGCTGTATGCATTACGAGTATACCTCTCTCTTCTCCTCAACCCTACCCACCTCCTCAACTCACCTTTTGATACTGTAGTCATCCACGCGAAACAATCTCCCCTTCCTCCCATCTTTTACGCCACCCTGCCAATATAAATACATATAACTTATATACAGACAAGAAACCCACCATCAATCCATATACAACTCCAATCCTCATCATCTATCTCAATCTTTATACTATTTAATCATCAAAACCACGACCCCGGAACCTATCTTCGCTAATTCTGCATGCATACGCACCTTCGGGAGATTACTGATTGGATGAGTGGGATGCACGGATAGGGGATGCGAATAAGAATGAGTTGGATTATTTTGTGCTTGTGCGCCGTGCTTGTATTGTACTTGTCTTGTCTTGTCTTGTCTTGTCTTTGTCTCTCCCTACTACAAGGTTAAAGTCCAAACGGATCACAGAAACCAGAAATATCAAGCTAAGTCTTGCAAGGGTTGGACTGATCGTCGAGATTGGAAATCATATGTATGCTTGCTCTACTGGTTGATGTTTTAGAAGTTGGGAGAAGGGGAGACGTCGTTTTGTTTTGGGGGTTTGGACGAGAGGATGTCTGTCGAGGCTTGTGTGCTCGAAACAGCTTCCACTTTGCATGTGCTCTACTGTAGAGATCTAAGCGTAGTGACTTATGCATGTGTGCTATGCAGGTTTGTTTATATACAAGGGTGGGATATTCTTTTCTTCCATCTACGCACACAATCCAAACTTCGTCTTCTTGGCGAAAGTGCCTCTTCTAAACAAGAATCCCGCGTAAACAACCGCCTCGCTGTGCTGTAACTGAAAGTCGTTTCTGCATGAATCATAAACTCATAAAAGTTGAGTCATCAAATCATCATCTCCTACCTCGTCATCTCGTCACCTCGTCACCTCAATAATGGGATCTTCTCGAATAATGCATCGTATCCTCTTCCAACCCAGCTGGGTTCTGGTCCCCATCGTGCTACAACACCTAATCCACCAGACATCCAGATACCTGCAACCACGCCGACAACTCCATTAATTCTCCTCTTCCTCCTCCTCTTCTCCTTATCTGTGCCCATCGTCGGTGTAAGGTTGAACCACTTCGCAGCTCCCCATATCATATGTCCTGTGCCGATTCCAACAAGCGCTACATATGTTGTCCAGGAAACAATAGGGTGTTTAGCGAATCCATGCGCGACGTATCCGAGTCCTACCCCTGACGAACTTCCCTCGTATATTAAAGGAATGACCCGGTTTACGAAGATGTGGGAGAATACTAGAGGAGCGAGAAGGTACCCGCCGAGAGAAATATTGGACATAGCAGGCCAGGTCTTGGGCTGGAAGAAAGATAGGATGGAGCGGGATGTAGCCTGGTAGGAGGAATACCGCTTTTGAGCGATTGAGCGGCGGTATATACGTAGGGCAATACCGGAGGTTATGTGTGCGATGAGCGGGACACCGATGAGAAGAGGTTCAAAGGGAAAAGATTCTGCGCATCAGGGGTTAGTGGAGCTCGATAGAGGGGCAATTCTTGAAGAACTTTTAGGATGTAGGAATATAATATCTAGGAAACCTACGGTAGTAAGGCCGGGTGAGTAGTAGATATGAATCCGAACTTGGGATTGACCGTGTAATGAGTGGTATCAAAGAAGTATTTGTGATGTGCATAGCACCGAATATCGTAAAGGTGTAGGATGAGTAGCGCTGGATGCGCGTAACTATTTTGGACGGGTAAGTTATGGAAACTGGCTATGAGAAGTTATACTCACGATAATATGCAGGGCCATGCGAGCCACTAAGTCCCAGGGATGACGACCTTCCAAACGAAGGACGAGAAGGTAAATCAGGAATTTGTTTCTCTAAATCCCAATCCGAGTCTGCAGGAAAATCTATAGGAGAAGGATCTACTTGTTGTAGCGAGATGAACGTAGCATCCGAGGCATTGGAGTCTCGACGCTCCATATTCACAACCTACACAGACTGAAGTTCTAGGAATAGAAAAAAGAGTACTATCGGGACATCGAGGAAGAAGATATAAAGATGTGAATGACGTGAATGAGAAATATCTTGAAAGTGTTTGGGTGGATTGCATTTAAGGTTACAGTGTTGCACGGAGCTCGGACCCTACCTTATATTTCGTCGTCAACAGACAAAAACCGGGGCAGAGAGGATGTGTTTGTTCGACATTGGATAATTCGTGAAGCTATTCAAAGTGACAAACAGTTGTTCATGCTTGACACCCAACATGCCTCCAGTAAGTTACGCCACTTTGCATACATGAACAGCTGCTGATAATGCGATGCGTAGCGCGGCTTTACAAATCCCGCCCCGAAAACGGAGAGTGCTCGAGAGGCTGTGAAGTCGTTCTATTGTAGGTCTACGTGCCCCCTCGGCATTGCGCAGATGCTTATGACATACCTAGGCGAACTATGTAGCAAAGGATACGCGCGCATGAACGAATATGAAGCTCATCTATCCTCATACGACCACTCGCACAAGCAGCGTCTGAAAGACATGCGCCAACTGACGCGCGACCCAATGGCCTCGTCGAAGGCACGAAAAGCAGAAGCCAAGGCCAACTCACAGTCTGGTTTAATATCAATCAAGCTTGGTGGCGATACAGGTGCAACTACTGGGGCAGCTTCGTCCAGCGGCGGTGGATTTAAGAAAGGGGGATTCAAGAAAGCTGGCTTCAAGAGTGCTTTTACACCAGCCGATGGAGAGGTCGCTGATACTGCTGTGAAAGAAGAGGTAGAGGAACACAAGGCGGACTTGGGTACTAGCTTCTTAGGAGAGAAGGGTGAAGATGGCGAGAGCGACACAGACGACTCTTCTTACGGTTACGAACTCTACGATCCTAGGCACCCAACGGATTGAAGGGCTGGCATCACATTTCTGGGTCGTTATGGCAGTCTACCTTTCGGGAACAACGCAGAATACTCCAACTTGACACAGCCACAGATCTTTCGGTGCTCTCTTTACGGAGTTTCACCTCGGTTTTTTATTGACTTTAGGAGACACAGACTAACCTCTATTCTAACGTCCAGATACACCACCAACAAAAGGGTATTACGTCAACATCGAAATCTTCAAGGTTAGACATGCTTGAGCCCTTGTGGAGTCTTGTGTGTTCATCTGGAATCTCATGTGTTTCCTGGCCTGGGGACGGCATAAAGGACAAAGTTTCGTAACACCTAGACCTTAAAGGTCAGTTATAGGGCCAGCGGATAGCGTAATTGGTCGCACTATACTTATAGTGGAATGAAACGCTATTTCGAGGCTGTGAGGGTTCACGCAACGGTCTGGCGGATACCCAAAATGCAGATAGATCACCACATTAAGTATTTCATCATTGGCGGCTTCCAGCTTCAACGATACTTTTCTCAATTTATGGACTTCGATTTTTTCCGCGCCCAGAAAGGAGACCATTTCGTCCCCATAACATATCGAAACTCTCCTTAATGGGGCATTCTACTTGCAACTGACCATGGCGCAGTTGCCCGAGTACTCTGCAAAACTCATAAGATGCTGGGCATTGTTGGTCTAGTGACCCTCTGCGCTAAGCTATAGCCTCATGTTTCATAGTCGGCTGTAGCAAGATACTATCTAGATGAGGGCAATCTGGGCGATACTACAACCGGTTTTTCTCAATGTTCACTTAGGCAAATGGTTATAAAATGGACTGTAGCTCTAAGTCACTCTCGTTCATCATTCATTTTATTATTCTTCCAGCATTTTATCAAACAATTAAAAGTAGCCTCGAATATCCTACCACTTCTTCTGGTCGAAGTCCACTACTTGATCATCATTTGCTTTTCATTGTGAGTTGATCGAAGATGCCGACAAAGCACCATAGCTCTGGAGGTCAAGAGCCACGTAACCGTGACCGTGAAGAGAGACTTCCTCATACTTTCGACCTATTTACGTCCGTTGGCAAACAAGGAGTTAATATTCGTGGCCAAAAAGTTTCGATATCTTATAGTATGGACAAGCCCAAGAAACATGCTGAGCCAATAAAAAGAGGACGCAAAAGTCCGAAACGAGATTCAAAGTCGGCTCAGCGTTCAGGATCAGTATCGCGGGATGATAGTGATTGTGCAGATAGAGACGCAGTCCCGTATGAGGATCCAGCCGACGAAGACATCGAACAAGTTAAGGATCCGGGGAATGAGTTCGCTGGGAAGAGGGCTTCTAAACGGGCACCGTCTACAATTCCCCCAGCTCCACAATCTGAGAAACAAAGCAATGCTTCTAGATCCCAACCAGGTTCAGTTGCTCCACGAGCACCATCTGATGCACCCTCAGCTCCACAAGCTGAGACACGAAGCAATACTCCTGGATCCTCACGAAAATCAGCTGCACTACAGGCACCATCTAGAATTACCACAACTTCACATCGTAAGGGACATGGCAAACCGCGGTCAGAAGCAGGCGATGGTGCGGAAGAAGGAAAGAAACCCGATGAGTGCCCCCCCTCTCCAGATGGCAGTGTTGTACCACAGAGTCTTGCACCGAGTGATAGTGTCAGCGTAGCTAGTAAGAAAAAGAAAAAACTTGGACAAAGTACTCGCAATCAAGCCTTGACCACTAAACCTAAGTCACATCGTTCGTCTACTTCAAGAGCGAAAAGCCCTGAAGTCGACGACGCAGAATTATCAGATGGGAACTGCTCAATCGGACAGGCCCCAGAAAAAGATAGGAAACATAGCCATACATCAACTACGAAGACTCCGAAGACAGCATCTAAAGTCGGCGCTGTAAAATCATCAGATAAGAAGAGCTCAGCCAGACAGGCCCCAGAAGAAAGTAGGAGAAATAGTCACGCATTAACAAGACAGACAGCTCCGAAGACGGCATCTGAAATTAACGGCGCAGAACCATCAGATAAGAAATCTAAGTCTCGGGCACATAGCAGTAGACATAGTGACGTACTAGGTACGACGGCTTCGAAGACAGCATCTATAGACAACGACGCAGAACCATCAGATAAGAGATCTGATTATGAAGCAGGCAGCATACATTATGCTGAGGACGACGATTCGGATGCAGAATCTTACGGAATCGTAGCCTCAGACTTTGAGGAAATGGTAGCCGCAAAGTCTCATGTATCAGCAACTAGTTCAAGCGCTCATAACTCCGCAATGCAAGCTGCGATGACTGAGGCAGGCAAGGCGTCTTCCGCAGCATCGGCTTCCACACGAAACTCTATTATAAAAATGCCCGACGAAAACAAATTCGTATTTCTGCCAGCAGCTTCTGTGGCCCCCTCTGCACAGTCCCGCCGAAGTAAGGCGTCTTCTGGAGGTGGTGGACGACATGGAAGTAGTAGACATAAACATAAGGAAAACTCGGACGACGGGCTTGCGTATTAAGACCCTTCATATGGAGATTGAAAGTATTGAGTAAATATGCAGAAGGTAGAAAGGGGATGATTTAGAATTTAGCGGTATACACAAGACAAGGTGCATGGCGTTCGGGTTTCTGTTTCAATATTTGAGGTGGGATCTAAGATGTGAACACAAGGATAGAAAAAAAGGCTTGAACAAGGTGACTATGAGATTTAGTGTTTCCAAATGTGTGAAGTCGTGTGAGAACAAGGACGAAAGGAACATGATATGTCCCAGCTGTTTCTTAAAGTGGTAGAGAATCTTTGCAGTCCCTTTGAGGCTATCGACACACCCTCCATTGCATAATGTATACGATCAAGACGACGGCAGAAACCAGCGGGTATTGGAAATTCATATCGAGCATAAACTAAAGCAAGTCATTGCAATAGTACCGTTTGAATATATCACAAGAAGGCCACCTTCCTTATCAATACACTTCATTCATCCCTTCATTTACCCACCCCCCTTTCCCTTCCTTTTATCCTCATAACCCCCAATCCCATGTCCTCATTTTCTTCTTACAATCGTAACATCTTTGCGACGTAGCTCTCAATCAAGTTCTCGTCAGGGAAACTCATCTGCTCCAACTTCAAAGCGTAAGGAGTGGGAACTTCGGCACCAGTAATTCTTTGAGCAGGAGCATCAAGATAATCAAAAGCGAATTCCATAGTCAAAGCGAGAAGTTCGGCTCCAACACCAAAGGCTGGGAAACCGGACTCAACAGCAAGAAGACGGTGGGTCTTCTTGACTGACTTAACGATAGATTCGACGTCGAGTGGCTTGATTGATCGGAGGTTGATAACTTCGACCTCAACACCATACTTCTTCTTGAGGTTCTCGGCTGCGATGAGAGATTGTCCGACACAGCGGGAGAGAGTGACAATGGTCAGATCCTTTCCTGCGCGCTCGATCTTGGCTTTGCCGAAAGGAATAACGAAGTCATCCTTCTGGGCGGCTTCGCTCATAGGGAAGGTTTGACCGTATAACAACTCGTTCTCGAGCACACAGACAGGGTTAGGATCACGAATGGCAGCTTTGAGCAATCCCTTGGCATCCTCGGCACTCCATGGAGTAACGACCTTCAAACCCGGTATACTTCCGTACCATGCAGAGTAATCTTGTGAATGTTGTGCTGCGACACCAGCTGCGAATCCGTTGGGTCCACGGAATGTAATGTTACAGGGCTGGATACCTCCGGACATGTAGTGGGTTTTGGCGGCAGAGTTGACGATTTGATCAATTGCTTGCATAGCAAAGTTGAAGGTCATAAACTCGCACTATAAGGTTCCATATTAGTCCTTGCTCTATCCCGGAGTCCCCCATCTTCGCCGGAGGGGAAAAGAAAATATGCTTACCACAGGATGTAAGCCAGCCAATGCAGCACCAACTGTCAAACCGCAGAATCCGGACTCAGTAATAGGACTGTCGATAACTCTCTTGTCACCAAAACGATCCAGTAATCCTTTCGTGACTTTGTATGCGCCGTTATATTGAGCGACTTCCTCACCCAAAACGAAAACTTTTGGGTTTAATTCCAATTCCTCTGCCAAGGCCTCGTTCAAGGCATCTCTGACTGTGTATTCCTTTACTCCACTCTCCTTCGCATATCCTCTGCTTTGTACGATAGCTGGTAGTCGAGGGAAAGATTGGAAAGCATTCCGCGAAGGGCGAGCTGAGGAGGAGAGGAATCGAGAAGCTGGTCGCATGAATCGTGACATTTTGGCTGATAAGAGGATGGCGAAGCAGGGCTTCCACCAAGTACTAAGAGGAGAAGGTGAGGATCGACGAGGAGGAAGAAGTGTCGGAGATTGACGAAATTATTTCTATCCTCACGAACCTTCAAATTAGCTTGAGTGGCACGTTGGGACTTTTTGTTCAGAGCTTACAGTCCGCGCTCCGAAATGTTGATAGATTAGCTAATACGAATTCGGACTAGCTTTCGGAATGAGTAGGGCGAGATTTTGTGCGGACTTGATTACTAAGGCATATAAAATTATATCTACATCCCAAGAGCTTCACTTTTAACACGGGTTTCGGGGGAAATAGCACTTCTTTTTGGTTTCCATGGTTGCAATTCAAGTGAATACTATCTAGTTTCGGTGAGGGGAGTTCCAAATTCTGAAGAGCTTACACTTGATGATCGAATGAACGACGGGTGCAATGGAGGTTGATAGTTCAACCAGTGCGGCTGCACAGCCGGTCCTTGACTGCTCAGAACGGTTCCAGCTCAATATTGAATCTGGATCTTCCGTATACTGCCATGGGCAGTTAAGGCTATTAAGTGCTAAACGGAACACGTTTCCCACTGCCATTTTCATAAGCCTCTACAGCGTACTCCATCCACCTCTTCAAATATTATCACAGAGGCAGGGAAAGTGCCAGGTCCACAGGCGCAACGGATACAGACAGTTTCTGTTATATCCCTAACAACAAATGCTGCTGCTGCGACAGCATTGCCTGCATGATTCAAGCCGAGAACGCTTTCACACTACACCCCCACCAGACGCTGGAGCAACATACCCCGCCAGCGCATGAGCGTCAGATTATTCCCATGCCCTTCGAACGTGTAGCCCGTAAATATTACCTGCGTCCACTGGATCTCCTCGGCTCTAGGGAAAGGGATGCTGCATGGGATAGCTTGCCGATGAATTATGCATAAGGGACTCGCGAATAGCGGCCTGTTCTGACCATGCTTTTGTTCTCCTAGGTAAGATCAATAATCGACTTTCAAAATTTGCGTCACTGTTAGTGCGCTAGATAAAACATCTGGCGACCTCTATATTGTATAGATTGGCTTTATATTGCGAGACCAACGAGGTTGTGACCCTTCGAAGGCGGGGGTAACTTTCTCCTGGAGTTTGGTCTATTTCCAAGTCGCTCAACTCGTCACTTGTGTTAGCTAGAGGTTTGACGGCCATTTTTGAGCGATAGGTGGAGGAGGTGCAGCCAGATATGTGAAATAGGATCCAGCACAAAGAAGACAATGTCTTGCTGCTCACTGCATGCAAATCTAAACGGCTGATTTCTAATGACCCGATGCATCTCAAGAACCATATGCCAGAGATCACAGAAGCTTTCTAATTCAAAAGTGTGAGATCGTCGTAACACTAAGTATGAGTAATAAGTGTACTGGCGCTTGTCATTTCGATCTACCCAAAGCAACCTTCCAAGTAGAAAGCATGTAGAGACCAACACAGCCCACAAGACAAACCCCGACCAGAAAACCATCAAGCCTTTATACCATCCCCCATAACCCTCACAATGTACAAAATTCCATATCAACCACCACAACCCCTACATGCAGTAATAACCGTACACACACATACAGGTATGCACTTCCAGCACCACGGAATTCGCGCTGTTTCAAAGCCAGAACGAAGCTATCCAGCCTCACGCCAAATACGCCGCGTTCATGAATCAGCATTGTTGCTTTTCTGTAGCTAAGCTCTGCGGTACGGTGATGAAAGGGAGAGAGAGGATATGGAATGCGGATTTAACACTAGAGCCTCTCTTGAGTTGGGAAAGGGGTAGAGTCGAAAGCTTGCTACTTAATATGGACCTTATGTAGTACTGCTACTGTCGATAGAAATGGCATTTAATGTTTCCCACATATGAAAGCGCTCCATCAAAAGCCTCCTTGCCTCGAACTCAGAAGTACGGAGTGTTTATAGATTCTAACATGTTCAGCAGCTCAAGTATCACTCAACGCCCCCATTTTACAAGAAACATGTAATATCTAGCCATACACCACAGGACCAAGAAACATTTAAAATCGCTTGGAAAGTCTCCTTTCATTATATGCATGCTAGTTCTATGGTATGGTATGAAGAAGAAGAGGAATAACCCAACCTCATATACAAGCCATAAACGCTAAACGCCACTCCCACAAAAAAGATTGCCCTATTACGCGCCATATGACAGAAACGATCGAAGTGACTGGTCTCTTTATTCCATTTCCTATGACTAACCCGACCTCTCCCAAGAATCTAGACACCCATAGTGAAATCGTGTTCGATTCCTGGTGTGACACTTGCCATGAACTGGGAAGTTGTTAGTAATGGATCTATTAAGTTAATCAAGGGGGAAAGGAAAAATGGCATACCTTCAAGAACACAACCAGATATTGATCCACCCTTATAGCAACTTCTTCCTCATCGCCATTGAAATCCGAATCATGTTGCAGCACCTCCCATTCATCGTTCCCATTCCCACCGGCCTTCATCCCCTCTGCAAGTGCCTTCTTATCAATATGCGTCTTCTCGAGATCATCGACCAGACCCTCCATACCGGTGTTTCTCGACCCTGGAACGGCTTTGCCTTGTTTTTGCTTCTCGCGGCGCAGTTTCAACGCGGCGTCGGCGCGGTCGAGGAGCGTTTTCATTACGCTGGCGTGTTTGCAGGGGTGGATGGATGCCATTTTGATGTTGTTGCTGAAGTAGGGGAAGTCTTCTAGAGTGACAGTCTTGTCTTTGTAGTCGCCGACAATGTCTTCCATCATGAGTTGAGGTTGGAGAGGTTGAGAGCTAGCAAGGTAGCCGGAGAGGTAGAGCCGTGGAGTTCGGTAGTAGGGTGTGTATGCGATGTAGATGGTATATGTTCGACGAGAACTACTTAGAGTCAGCGTTTGTATCTATTTCCAACAACATGGTGAAACTCACGAGTTAGCATTATCAGCTTTGGGATCCCGAATAATAGCTTCTTCGTCATCCTCCTCGTCCTCCATATCAGGAATATCATCCTCATCATCTTCCCTCTCCCCCATCTCGCCACTTTCATCCACAGTCCTCACATCCTTAACTCTCGCTTCCTGACTCGCAGCCAGCCCACCAGTCCTCAGCCACCCATCCTCATCATCCCCAGGCGAACGCGGTCCACCGCTTCGGAAATCCTCACCATCTCCAACGACTGTCTCATCGTGTCCTGCTTCACCGGCGAAATTATCGTCCAGTCTGCGATGGCACGGCACGCCTCTTGTGACTAAAAATTGTTTTCCGGCTGGTAGATAGTTGACTCGCTTGCTTACAGGTGATGCGTCCGCCCAGGACCATGTTGGGAACTTATAAACTAGGTAGTCGCCGGCGGCGACAAATTCCTCTGGGGTGATTTGGCCGTTGGTACGAAATGTAGAGATGTGCGAGACGGGAGCCCATTCACGGACTCTGTCAAGAGTGCTGTGGATGAAATTCATGGTAGCGGGGTTGATTTGTTTCCAAGGGTCGGCGGGGTTGTTGAAAGGGGTTTCTTGTTGGGTGGGTTGGTTTTTGCTTCGTTTTGTCGTTACTTTGCGGTAGTTGTTGCTTGTATGATTTAGAAAGTGAAAAGTGTTTCTTGGAAGGTTTGCGACTCTCGCAGATGATGACGCACGTTGGGTGTTGGTATGCTGGTGAATGTTGGGTGAGCCTTTGTATGCTTTTGTAGGGGTAGGTTGGCGGGCGCCTTATGAAGTTGCTCTTATCGATGTTATCGCCGAAGCCTTAGCGCACGCAAGTATGGGTTTCTTGCGGGTGACATCTACATGTGACCTTTCTGGGTTATCTTTCGACCTCGATGAATCATTTGGGACTTTGAATGACAGCTTGTGGCTAACTTATGTAGTTGTTTGATGTTCTGTATCTTGGACTGCGGAGATGAAAGGCTTCTTATAGACCTTCAACAATCAAACACTATCAACAACGGATGTCTCCCGTTCTATCATGTATGACATACCGACCACAAGTATTCCTTGAAGCTGTAGTCATATGTGATAGAGCAGTTTTATTCCGTTTAATCCAAGTCTGATGTTTCACTATGCTAGGAAACAGAAGCTCAGATGCGTTGGTTCAAAGCTCACCGCCGTATATATCATTAAAAGTCCTGTATACCGGTTTCTCCGCCAGTCCCAGCAGCTACCCCCTCCTTTTCATCCTCCTCTCCAACCCATTCTGGTTCCTCATCTTCAAACCATTTCTCTTCCAGCTCCCTATTCTCTATCTCATCGTACTCCTCCCCAAAATCTACCTCTTTGTAATCAAAATCCTGATCGTCTCCTCGTAGGAACTTGAGCGTCATCTCAAATTTCCATCTCTCAAACCCCTCTTCTCTGCTCTGAGGTACTTCGTCTGGATCTTCTGGTAAAACTTCACCACTTTCTCCTCGGTCATAACTCACATACGGAACGCCATGATCTGTCTCAATACGCCCAAGGTTGCCATCTCGGTCCTCTGATGAGCCTTCATGGTTTCCCTTCAGAGCAGCAAGCTTCGCCTCAGAGCGATATAAATCCGCTTCCAATACTCCGGAATATCCTTTAGCACGTCCATCTGCTTCTCTTTCCGCAGCTGTCTGAAACCTTCTGATGCATCGGTCATACAATAATGGATCTAGATCTAATGATTAGTGCTTATCAAGGGGTTGCGTGATAGCAAACATTAACCTGCAAGCTCCAGGTCTGGAGATGTGAAATATGACGGATGCCGATCAAGATATATTTTACGTCTATTCTTGATCCGAATGCGTGCTGTGCGCTCCGGAGATTCTTGTGACAGTGGTTCAGGTGTGTTGGGCTCTCTATGAGGCATGATGATGGGTTGAATTCTGTTGCTACGAGTTAAAAGAATGGGTGGAATCGAGTCTGAAGTCATGCGTAAAGGTGGCGAAGTTGGATCGCCCTATTTGCAATTGCAATATTGTGGCGGCTCAGCCTTGAAAGCATTGATAACAAAACCGCCCCAAATCTGCCAAGCAAAGCGGGAATGGTATCTTCGAACCAAATAAGTGCGTAAGAAAGGTGTGATTGCCGAAGTCTTGGTAAGATTACTGTGAGTTGGGTTCGGCGTTGTAAAAGAGGATCCATGAAAGTGGCTCGGCTAGACCCCCTCAATATTCACATTCACGGAATGCGCTGGCTGCACTTAGATTATATGTATTGTATATAATAGTTTACTTGGAACCGTTTTGAGGACCTTGACAGATCTTACCAGTTCGCTTCTCTAAATACGCATAATTTCATTTCCGGGAGTTCTTTCAAGATGACTTTAGCAAAGAAAGCACTCGAACCACCGTTCATAACTGTTGGGGGGATTCCCAACTTTCGTGATTTAGGCGGATATCCCACCTCGTCGGCTTCACATTCTATCCGCCAGAAGGTAGTCTATCGTTGCGCCGAACCCCAGAAAGTTACCAAAGATGGAATTGCCACGATGCAAGAACTGGGAATAACTCATATCTATGATCTGAGATCCCAAAACGAGATTGAGCGCAATGAGAAAGCTGGTAGGGGAGGAATAGTAGAGTGGGAAGGCTGCCAGCGTGTCTTTGCGCCAGTGTTCCCAGCACAGGATTACAGCCCGGAAAAACTGGCTATCAGATATAAAGACTATGCCTCGGCTGGCACTGAAGTGAGTCGGATATTTGATATCGAGAATTCTTGCTAAAACAGCCAAAAGGGGTTTACAAGGGCATATCTGGATATCCTGAACAATGCTCCTCCATCATACAGAACTATTCTCCTCCACCTCGCCAACGAACCCTCAAAACCTTTGATTGTTCATTGCACCGCAGGGAAAGATAGAACCGGGGTCATCTGTGCTTTGATCCTATCGCTTTGTGGAGTAGAAGATGAGGTTATCGCTCATGAGTATTCTCTAACTGATTTTGGGCTCCCTTCGGAGTGGAAGACAGAGGTCATCGAGCATTTGATGGACAACCCGGCAATCAAGGGTAACTATGAGGGAGCAGCCAACATGATAAGTTCCAAGTAAGTGCAATATTGCCATTGCATTATCTTACTAACAGGTTATCAGAGCCGAAAACATGCTTGCTACTTTGAAGATGCTCAAAGAGACATTCGGTGGTGCGGAGGGGTATGTAACAGAGAAATGTGGACTTACGAAGGAAGATGTAGAGAAGATTCGCAAAAACTTAATTGTCGCATCTCCAGCCGTTTACGAATAGACAATGAGGATGTAGATGTTGGATAGCAAGCCTTAGATGATCTGTCCACTTATTCTGTCTTTCTCCTTGTGACACATTTCCATGCGCGAGCCACGCTGCCCCTCCAGACTGCCAAGCGCACGTGCCACGCTCGCTTATTGGTCTTGAGCTTTGAAAGCTGTAAATTTTTCATCAATGCTTCCTTCTCATGAACCCCACGATACCTGTCAATTATTCTCATCCTCGAGAACTCCCTTTCTTTTTCTCATTAAGTAGAGGGATTCAGTTATGAATGTCTCTTCGAGATGTCCATTCATCTCTTCTTCAAGTGCGGCTTGCATGAAGTCATTCCTTAATCAAGTTCCTTCACGATCTTTCTCGTCCACACAACCACAAAATGCGCGAAGAGCCACAAGGCTGCGACGGCAGATGTACACGTGGCTTTCTAATCAGGGAGAGGCTTTCAGGAATCCATTGCCCAACTCCACGAATTATATGGGTGCATATAATGCAGCAGGCCGATTGATGAGGGCCGGAGCTGGTGCCGATCCGAAGGATGGTGAACCACAATCGAACGATGATGAAACTGGGTCGAACAAAAACGCCAATCTTCCGAAAGAAACACCTAGAGATCTAAGACCATTTAATTTGAATAGGACGTTCTTGAGCCCGTCGGTTCTGAGCGAAGAACTGAGGGAAAAGATCTGGGAGAAGATAATGCTAGAGGCTCGATCAGTTAGGGAGGTGAGTGTCGACTTTGGGGTTGACATGAGACGCGTGGGAGCTGTTGTCCGGTTGAAGGAGGTAGAGAAGGAATGGGAACGAACAGTGAGTCACTAATAATTATCTTTTATGTTCATGGTCCCTCCCACTTTATGATGATTATATAAAAATCGATTAGTCTTCAAGACAACTACATGGTTACGAAATTATGCATGCGAGCCTCTCTGAAAGTTTTCTCAACCTCATTACATTCTTTGGTAAAAGGTCTCCACAACTTAGACTGACCGTCAACCTAGGGGAAAACACTTGCACGGCCTTATGCTGAAGCTGTCATGTCCATGGTCCCCAAAACTAATTACAACCCAAACGGTAGAACTCTTCATGAGTCGATCAACGATCTCCCTGTTCATGCAGCTACTGGACCACAGATATTCTATCCGACTTCTGAATCCCGACAATTCACTCGTGTCGATGCAGCGAAGGTGTTCGATGAAAATCTTCTCCCAGCTGATGAACGAATCCCACATCCGCAGCTGATCGAATCGCACAAGGACTTCAAGTCCGGCATGCCACTTGAGGAGCGCAAGAAACGAGAAGAAGAGAGAGAGGCGGCAGAGGAAAAAAAAAGACGAAGCATCGCCGAGCACAAGGCAGAGAAAGAAGCATCAGTAAAGAAAGTCGAATCCCAAAGATGGCAATTCAGATTTACTGAAATCAATGTGGACGATATTGGAAAGGACGGTAGAGGACCCAAGGGAACCGGCTGGAGGTACGGCAAGCCTCTGATGGATCGAAGCAGAGGACAAGTGAAGATCCCTACGAGTGTCCAATAATTACGACATTGGCGTCTGCATTTATAAATGTATCTTTACGGAGTTTGGGGGACCCTTCATGGCATTAGCGGCTGTCAGGGTATGCATTTGTATGATATATGATGATATTCTGTACACTTAACAGGATGCTGCAGACAGTACATAGCTGAGGATGAAGACATTTACTTCTATCCAGGTGCTGACACAGCCGCATGAGTTGATAGATTTGGTAGGTGTAATTTTACATCAAGATTCTTCTAATCCCCCAATTCGCGCGCTTTCAGATGATTTTCCATCAATCATAGAGTAAATTTCCATATCTCTGTACACTATTTGCTCCTTCCTGCTTTCTTTCTTTCTTTCTTTCCATTCCCAAAGTTTTTTTTATGTTCTTAGCGCGGTACACTAAAGTCAAACGGCGCTAGTCCCGTTTTCAGGCATGGTGACAGATTTTCATGATTCTTATGGCTCATGATTCGCATACAAAAGGGTCCTTTATCATCCCAAAGTTCCCCAGCCGAAAAAGAACGCATCTCGACATATTTCACTTCTCCGATATCACGTGAATATCAGCTCTCCAATTTCACCTTCAACGGCCTAGAAATAACACCGTCAAAACTGATTGACCACATTATATTGAAGCACAGAGGATTTATACTGCTTGATTTGTCTCTTTTCTGGAAGTACAAATCCTTCGAGATGTCGGATAGGGAATTTTCCAGTAAGTCAAACATATATTCACTATCACGTGACCATGAACTTGCTGGACATTACTCACCACCATGGGATGTGAACATCGTGGGAAAAGTGAAAGGAGTAAGAATAAGTATTCGGACTTCTTCAAATCTGTTGTCTGCTCAGTTTCTTTCTTAATAGCACTCGATAACGTCCTCCAATCTTACTTCCATCTATCCCAAAGATTCCTCAAAGGAGTACTTGCTTCCTTCCCCAAAACATCACCAGGAAGTCTGTTAGATCTCTCACTAACGCACCTTCTTCTCCTAGGCAATGATGATCTATCTCTTCCCAAAGGTAACAAAACTATTTCCTTTTCCGTTTCATAACATCCATCCATAGCCATCATTATTATCCATATCATCAATCCCCATGGAGAAGGAGTGCGAATGCTTTCTGGATGCATGGGCAATACGCAAAGGGTCCATCTTGAAGAGCACATACCAAAGATCCTGGAGTCATAAGCCATCTTGCTTTATGAGCCTGAACTACAGCCCAGAAAAACCAAGATCGGTGTCTTACTACGAGGAGCCTGGATCGCCGACTGTATCCGACTTTGCATATTTTGGCTTCAAAGAACCTGCTCACTTCTTCAACGATCTTGAATCATCGATTAATCCAACACCATATTCATACTATGAGTCACCATATTCATTTCGAAAACAAACATTGTCTACCAAGGCGCCGGCATTTGTTCCACAAAGAGCATCAAGTTTAGCCTTTGAATTAATGCCAACGCAAACCAGCCCGATAAAACTTGCAAAGGAAGCTGCTCGCGGCTCACCTATGACTTCTGAGGATCCAGGGTTTTCAGCGAGTCTGGAATTTGATCGCAAGAATGGGGATCATGTTAAGAAAGTGCTGGATGACTTGAGGATATGGTATAACCAAGTTTCTACGTCAATTTCTCAACCGCTTCCACCGGATAATAAATGTCCCGAGAACGATGAAAAGGCTCTACCGATACAAGAGTCCTTCAAACGGAGAGCCGGTTTCCCTACACCATCACATTTAAACCCCCCATCGAATCAGTCCCCAACAAGTACAACTGCAAAGCTGCCTGATCTCACACTTCGATTGAACGACAACGGTCAGATGATTTTCAAGACTGGTCAGCACATCAATCCTCATGTTCTTGGTGTTCCGAATTATGAGTCTCCTACCATGATCCCTCCGAGTATGAAAAGCGTAGCTCCTCTGCATGCTCAAGGAAGTCAGAGGAGTTCACGCCCACAGCCTGGCCAGAGAGTCTCTAGTCTTCCACTATCCAGACTCTCCGAACTCAATAGTCGCTCGAAGGCTGCATTTCCTCGTAAACCTCTTCCCCATGCTCACTTAGCATTGCCACGGCCGACCAGAAAACAACAGTCGTACCAAGTGCTTCAAGATGGAGATAAAGAGGACCTCCGCAGCGGTATCAACACTACTCCAGCTGCTCCAATTCATAAAACCTACCCCAAGGACAAGGAATCATTACATGGAGACGTGTTCCGGAAATACCGAGCAGGAAGTCTTCAAACTAAGAATGTTGTTTCTAAGCGTTCGCAACTTTTTGCCGAAGCTAGATCTCTAGACCAAAGTGCAAAGGCTTTAGTTTCCGAAGCGGTCGAAATGCCACCCAACAGTACCGTTGTCAAGTTATCTAGCTTTGCGGACGCTAAACAGACTACCGAATCCGCAAATCTATCCGATGCCGTTAAAGAACCATGTACTAGAGTTCGTAGCCATCAACTAGCCGACCGAAGTCTTTCGGAAAAGGCTGCCCTCATTCAAACAAACCTCAAACACATGTTGCCATGGGAAGTCTCGGAATATCTCTTCTTGGCCTCGCAGCTAGATGGCGCTTCTGATGAGTATATTGGATTTGGCAGTATTTCATCATCTGCAGCAACCATTCGGTCTATCTCGCCCATTCTTAGCCAATGTGCTACAATTCAGCACACAGATGACCCCAGCTCCGAAGGAATCGGATGTTCAAAGGAATCTTCACGTGCTCATGATCAGAAGCCAAAAGCAGACTCGAAAACTTGCCCCGCAATCGTCGCTTCTTCTCCTTCATCTACTTCCTCCTAGGCGTTACATGGATGTCCCCGCCGTCTAAACCGGCACCTCAACCCCTGTCTTTTCTCTCTACTTATCCTCCTTCCTCGTTTCTGACTAACATTCCTCCCCAACATCTAGCAACAGTCCAAAAAATCGTAACAGAGATCCTCCCCGCATCATCCGGTCTCGCGTTCGGCAAAGACGCCCGCGATCTCCTAATCGAATGCTGCGTCGAATTCATCACGCTGATCTCCAGCGAGGCAAACGAGATATCGGAGAAGGAGAGCAAAAAGACGATTGCGTGTGAGCATATTACGAAGGCCCTGGAGCAACTGGGGTTCGGAGAGTATGTGCAGGATATTATAGAGGTGGCGAGTGAGCATAAGGAACAGTTGAAGGTGAGTTGTGTTTTTCTTTTCTTTTCGTTTATTTTGTTTTTAATTTTCAGGGTTGGGAAGTTGTGGGTTGGTGGTTTGGGGGCGGTTGTTTGAAGGAGGAGGAAATAAAAGAGCGGGATTGGCGAATGGTGACTTAAAGCTGGGGCGAGAAGAACAGAGTCGAAAGGATGGGAAGAAAAATCAGAACCATGCTAACCAAATACTCAATAGGGCCGAGAAAAGAAAGCAAACAAACTAGAACAATCCGGTCTCTCCACCGAACAGCTACTAGCGATGCAAGAAGAAGCTTTCAGGGACGCGGCTCAACGTCATGGTTGATTGCTTTTCGTAGCGAGAAGACATTCGAGGGACGCAGGGAAGAAAGATGGGAACGGGAAGGGTTTACGGAGTTTAGTGCGTTATTGCTTTATTTGCTTTCGCCGCGTGCGGGTTGGAACTGAGGCTGAGATGCGTTACGTTGAAAGTCACTTGCTTTGCATATATGGTTGGAGTGTGGGTGGGGCGGGGTGGGCTGAGGGGCTTCTTTTACTTTGCGCTGCTTCTTTT
>LLKJ01003472.1:0-34754 GCA_002242865.1 Clarireedia sp. CPB17
ACTAACGCCTCCCGCCGCCCCACAGCTACATGCAATTCCACCCGCTCGCCTACCTCGTCAAACTCAACATCGAGATGTCGATGGCCGAACTCATCGCCAAAGTATCCACGCTCCCCATGAAACCCAAGTCCAGCTACACGGACACGGCGCGAGCGCGCAACTCGACCCACAACGGCGACATACCGCTGCGCATCGCGGTGAAACACGACGTGCACGTCAAACACCACAACATAGATCAAGACCCGGAGGCCGAGGGCGAAGGCGAGAGCGAAGGCGGGAATCTCACGCCGCCAGGGAGCTCGGCGGGGATTGTGAAGCGTGGCGCAGGGGACGAGGAAGCCGGGGAGAGGGAGGATGTTATGGTGGGGCAGGGGAGGGAACATACTGCGCAGGGGCCGTTGGATCCGAGTTGGTTTCGGTTTGAGAGGTAGGCTGAGGACGGATTGGGTTGAAGGAGTTATTTACATATATACCATGAGGCGCATGCATGCTTGGGTTTGGGCATGGCGATATTTGAAATGGGACAATGCCATGCATGGTCCATTTGGTGAAGGCGCACGCACAGGGGAATACGTACGATAAGCGCTTGTACGACATCTCATCCATACAGCACGACAAGGGGATAAAGGCTCACACTCATGACTACTTACTCTGATTTTTGGGAGTTTTAAAAATATCTTTAGCATGGGTTGGATTAGGACGTACTTACAAACCAAAAGTACAGCACAGGACAGCATAGCATACCAAAGCAATCAAGCAGGATAGAACTGGTTTCTTTTGTTATTTAACTTACGATTTGGAAACAACATATAGCATATTTATATCAATATACACGAACAAATATTCATTATCGTATATATGTGCGCTTGCGATGGAAGTTGAAGAAATGTGCGAATGGAGATGAAACCCACTCGGCTAACCTATTAAGTAAGATAATGATAATTGAGAAGATCGTCTGCGGGTATCAATCATAGTATAGTTAGTATATGCTGATCAACTTCGCGATTAATCGTGTTCCAAATTAGATAGCACGCATACGACAAATGTCCCATCAACCCCCCTGAGAAAGTCATGAAACTATCACATCACATCACTGCCAGATAGATTCGCAGATCACTGAGTCCAGGGGCTAAAAAGGGAAAGAGATCCAGTAAGTCCTTAGAACCGTGCCAAATTTCAATAACCTAGAGGATGAAGACTTTCATTCTTTCTTCGTGCGAAAGTATTGTTTTGCGGGAGTGTGGGAAAGGCATACAGTACTATACTGCAAGAATCTTCATTCTTGATAATATCCGGGGTAAAAGAAGATGGGTACTCACATCTCTTTCCTGGTCTCTTTCTTTCTTTCCTTCTTTTCCCCTTTTTGCCAAATATGCTCAGTTGTCTCACATCTCGGATGGCAAGAGTGATCCGAACCTAAAAGGAATGAAACTTCAGCTTCTTCTGATTGCACTCGACTCAACCATTAGAAGTGCGGAATCAAGTTATCCTCGAGCCTTTCAGTACTCTCCAAAATCAGTGGATCTGACGGGCCATGGCATGGTAAGCAGTGACGATCATTCTCGAGATACCTGGGTAGAAAGTAGATCTACTCCTAGGAGGCTTCCGGTTATCCATGATGTTGTTGCACTCGACATGTGTCGAAAACTTTCCTACACTAGCCGCCAGGCTCTTCGATCCGAATATTTCTAGCACAGTATATGGTGGCACCGAACTAACAGCAGCGACTGTCAGGAATGACTCTATTGGGACTGTAAATGGCTATGTTAATATGTAAGTCACTTGGATATATCGAAGCTGCCGTCGTTACTTTCATATCCCAAACTCGTTGTCGAGGATTTCCGCATGGCTTTAGTGTGGACCGGATATAAAACAAGGGCAGATGGCCTAGCGATATGACTTGCACATATGGTATTTATCGCTGCGGGCGAATCAATTCAACTAGACCTGACCGAATGGTGACGGAACCAAAACGAGCGGTGCTCTGCTCACAAGCAGCCTTCAAACAAGTGAGATGGTGCCATTGAATAGTTTTGGATTACAGATCGCCTCCATTGATCCCGCCACTCTTGGTCCGTTGTGGATTGGTCCATATGCCCAAATGCGAGTTCTAGGCACACTTGCGGCCCAACACTGCACCCCAATATCCCTAAATATCGACATAGTAGATGTTGCAATCGGAGTAGCGGAAAGGATACCTCCCCTTTCAAATTCCCTAATGAGAGGCGGCTGCTTCTTGCCGACCGGGATACCGCTCCGCTACGCCTTGGAATTGACCCTGCGTTCCATTATTTGTCTTTCCTAGGACGACTTATAATGCCCTTGTCGATAATTCAGCTGTAATCGCCTCGCCGGTAGATGCAATCTATATCTTTCGGATGGGGATAATATCGATTTGCAGAGAGGAGATCTCCCGACAGCGCCACCAGAAATGCCAGATAGAGCACCATGCACCAGTAGGTATGCAGATTTGATAGTTCCAGACACACACCACGAGGTTGCAGGAAGATGCGTCGGTAGAGGTGAGGAAGTAGCAGAGATGCATGGAGGGTTGCATGCATTGGAAGATTCTGCGAAGAGCCTGTTTATACGCGAAGGAAGTTCTGATTAATATTCACTCATGAACGCACATTTAGAACTCAATGGTGTATACCTAGAATATGGCCTCACTTTCTTGAGGTCATAGATCTCCGCCTGAGTCTTTCCAAAGCTTTATTCTCAGCATAGTATCCCTGAGCTTGAAAATTCGCTCACACTGGTGCTTCGAGGTTCGGATGCTTCAATGTTGTGTAAAAGAATGGTCCGTAGCCATGCAATACGGATGACGAACATGGTGCGCGTCCCATAGGGAAATGTATTTCAATCTGGTGTAGAATAATTCATCACGGAAGCTTCGGGTAAGCCACAAATTCTCAATTAATTTGTGTGATAGATCGAGTTTGGGGTATGCGGAAGAAAGATAGACGTAGGTTTGGCGGGGTAACTTCGAGGTGAAATCGGTGGATGACTAATCCCTTCTCTTCCAGTCATCTTCTAATTTTGTTTACTAAGAACTAGACACATGGTGAGCGATCTGACACTAGGATCGCCCGCAGAGAAACTGCCTCTGTATAGATTGCGCCAGGAAGGCGTTCCCTGGATATCTCTAGTCGGTTACGTCCATGGTCCTTACTATGCGCGTCGGCTTGTCGATGCTCGAAGAAGTCGTGCTTCCAACCATTCCGCGATTGAATGCTGAGAGTTATCATCCGCAGCCAACAATGTTGCAAATATATGATCTGCATAAGAGTTAAGCAAGAACGGATGAGATTAGGCTTCAAGCCAATAGCGGTGGACAATGCCAAACCCTTCGGACGTTCCGCTTGTGTTACTTCGTATGCGGGCTACATCCGAGATCCTGGTTATACTCCCTAGAAAAACGATACATGCCTTTCCATTGATATATGTGTCTGCCGGTGTAGACCAAGGCAAGAGAGTCCAATAAGGAAGCAAGGTCTGTGTATTCCCGTCTCGATTTTCTCAATCTGAAACTGTCCACAGACCACAGGTTCGAGCGAGCAATACCCCGATTTACTCCCAGCAAGCTTTCGGATACACTTTAAAGAAGTAGATGCATATGAGCTACGCAGGCTTGTTTGTGTCGTACACATCGTAGATACGCCTCACTCGACTCGAGTAGAATCAGACGTAAGCACCAACGAACACACAACATCGACATGCTTTCACCGTTAATAGGACCCTACGACGATTGATGGCTGCTCATACCCCTCAGCCGATTGGCGTATACTGTGGCCGGGACGTGAGAAACGAGGACTTTGCATAATGCAACTTCAGGGTTCGTCCTGCATCTAGATCCTGCATACCCATGTCGGAGGTTGGAAGAAGTAAACGGCCCGAGACTGTTGCCAACCTTATGAAAACCAAAGATCAGGTCAAGCCAGATCATCCGACTTTTCAGATCCTCTCCTCCAACGAGATCCGACTAGGTTGCAGCCTTTGCTGTGAGGCAAAGGATTAGGAAGTCGAATTGCGTATCTTTCTCCCACAATCAATACACCCAGATCTTTCGGGAAGCAGTCGCAGAAAGTTTTCCAATAGAATTTTTATTCCTGCTCATCGTCAGTACTAAAGAAGATTACCAGCAAAAGATTTTCCAGGGCCGCAGGTTGCAGTTATGCTGCATCGAGAGGATCCAAGGATTGAGCAGCTCGTATTGTTAGTGAACCGCGGGTTGACATACCAGACCGATATTTGTCCTTGATTTGATATCTGAAGTCCCTGCGACTTTCTGTACGTTTGCCTGTCTCCTGACCCGGATATTCAATGGTTTTGGCACCCATGAGGTATTGAAGAAAGCCGTCGTAGTAGAAACTCGCTGGTTCCTTCTGTGCTTTGGCTTGTCTTACATACATCGAATCCCCTGTTGCATTTTGCAGCTATTTCGTCGTACAACTAGACACGATGTGGCCTCACTAGGAGGCTATCAGGGGAGATGGCATAACCTAACTTTGGCTCCATGCTCCATGCTCCACGAATCTGTCGATTTCCCAACTGCCGTCTATGCCACCCATTTCAGTTTGAGTTTGCCGTCGATGAAGTATCCATGGACGGGAAAGCAAAAATATCCGCGGGAAGGGAAACACTTTTGCTTAATATCAAGAGGCGTGACTTTTTCGGCAGATGTTTTATTTTCAATTGCCGAAATTGTTTCTTAGAGCTCAACTCAGCCCCGCGATTCAGATCTCCCCCACAATCTGTTTCCCACAATTCCACAATCCCACAATCCACAATCCACAATCCACAATCCCGCAAGACTTCGTCCTTCAGTCAGCCTTCAGCATATGACCGAGAAGGATCGTGATGTTCGAATACCTGGCTCCAATTCTCAGGCACATTTGCAGCTCATACGATGGTTTGTGGCCAAGACGCCTATGTGCAAGTATATGTATGTACGTACCACAACATAAATAGACATTGTATGGGCGAAGATACGAGTTGCTTATGCATGCCATGCGAAAGCGAGATTTTGCACAGGAAATGCGTCTATTAGAAACACCAGCCTTACTGATTTTATTCACAGATGCGTCTCTCTGATAGAATGATTGTCAGGAGTAAACTTACCGAAAGTCCGGTGAGGTGTCAAATTTCATACTTCCCGATCTCACTTCCCGACATTACTTACCGAGGACTTATCGTCACTGACACTTGCTTCATTGAGTAAGGAGACAGCGGGCTCTAAACATACGTCCGATGCTAGCGCCACCATATGCGAGCCTAGAAAATACCATCGTACAGAGTAAGTGCTCAGTAAGCCGGCAACACAGGATATTGGAGGATCCGTTAGTGATCCGTGATATTTTTGATCATAGCTTTGAGGGTCTATGTTTCGGCAAGTGCATCTGGGTGACGTCTGCGCCAAGTCTCCTCGCGATAAATGGCAGTTAACTAAACCCAAGTGGATTTGGGTGACAGGTCGTGGAAGGTTCATTGGGCGGGCACATGCACATGTGGAATCTCGCTGGGAACCCTGACGATGGGTGATGCGGTAAGCTAACCAACTAGCTTATTCCCAGCATGGAAGGATTCCTTCTCTTCTGTGCCGTCCATGAGATCTTACACATGGCGTCTAACGTGCGCATTGCATCTTAAACTTCTTGGTCGTGCATATATTTCTCGGCATGTTCTATCGGCCTGCTTGATTGCGAAGAGCGGAGGTCTTTGGTCCATTTTCTGTTATATCTAGAGGTATCTGTTTCTAGTGAGACTGGCTTCGAGGGACTAGATTCAGAACGAGGTTATCGTAGCTTTCACGTACCTAGCCCGAGCGTTGTGTTTCTGATATGAACCACACTATTTGTATGAGTACCCACGACTGAACCTCATATATATTCCAATTACCCTGCCTCATTCAAAAAGTTCAAACTTTGAGACATCACCGCCATGTTCGCAGATACATTACTTTTGTTCGTTCTGCGGCATTGGCCACTGGCCTTGACTACTGTAATTGTTGCCTATCTTCTCAAGAATTATCTTAACAGAGGGCTGAACAAATACCCCGGGCCTCTCCTAGCCTCGTTCACAGACTGGTGGAGATTTTTCGATGTATACAAACGCCAGTCCGAAATCACGCATCAGAAATTGCATGCCAAGTATGGAGATGTAGTCCGTCTAGGCCCCAACAGCCTATCATTCGCGAACCCGAAGGCCTTGAAGACGATCTATGGGTTGAATAAAGGTTTCGTCAAGGTAAGAATACTATCTTAAGAAAGTAGTGGAAGGAAAGCTGAAGAATCTGGCTAATCTGGCTATAGTCTCACTTCTACACAGTCCAACAATCCGTCGCCAATGGCCGCGCTCTACCCTCTCTATTCAGCACCACCTCCGAGCCTTTCCACGCCCAACTCAGGCGGTCAGTGAATTCAGCATTCAGCATGTCCTCCTTGGTCCAATACGAACCGCTCGTGTCCCGCACCACAGAGATCTTCCTGTCCCGAACGGCAGATCTCTTTGCATCGCCAAACAATCCCTGCTCGTGCGACTTTGCCAAATGGCTACAATTCTACGCCTTCGATGTCATCGGTGAAATGACCTATTCAAAACGTCATGGCTTCCTTGAAGAAAACCGCGACGTCGACGGCATCATCGCCTACCTAGGAGGTCTCTTTGACTACGTCGCACCCATCGGGCAACTCCCCTTCCTTGATCTCCTCTTTCTCAAGAACCCCATTTATCTCCTTCTAGCCAAATATAGCATCGTCGACGCCACGTTCCCCGTTGCACGCTTCGCCCAACAACGAATGAAAGAACGATATCCGAAAACAGAAAAGGACGGAATTCTTCCCACTGTATCTCCAGAGGTGAAACCCGATAAGTCGCAGCCGGATCTGCTTTCCAAATTCATCCAGGCAAAACACGATAGACCTGAGTTCATGACTGACCAGCTGGTTCTTACGATGGCTGTTTCGATGGCGTTTGCAGGATCGGAAACTACAGCTATTTCACTGAGTGCAGTATTCTACTACTTGTTGAAAAACGAACAGTGTATGGAGAGGCTGTTACAGGAACTTGACGAGAAAGCGAGAGAAGGGTATTTCGAGGATAGGGAAACTGGTCTTGTTTCTTGGACTGAGAGTCAAGGGCTACCATATCTGGATGCATGTATCAAAGAAGCATTCCGACTGCATCCAGCGCCGGGACTACCGCTTGAAAGAGTGGTGCCAGAGCAGGGGATGGAGATCGCGGGAGAGTGGGTCAAGGGAGGCACGATTGTGGGGTGTAATGCATGGGTTATCCATCACAGGAGAGAAATTTTCGGCGAAGACGTCGACGTGTATCGACCTGATCGGTGGTTCGTCGAGGAAGGCAAAGATAGAGAGGCGGAAGAAAAACGCATCAAGGAGATGAATGGCACGATGCTGCATTTTGGGATGGGCGCCAGGACGTGTATTGGGAAGAACATTAGTTTGTTGGAGATATATAAGTTGGTGCCGAGTATGCTGAGGACCTTTGAGGTATATTCTTCCTTTCTTTACATTTGGCAATATCCATTTACACGAACATTTTTTACTAACATCGCAAATTAGATCCGACTCGAAGATCCGTCGCAGGAGTGGAAACTTCACAACGCATGGTTTGTGCGACAACTGAATTTCCGCACCACTTTCCGCAAGAGGGACCTTGTACAGCCAACAGTTGCATGATCGTACTGTATGTAGAGAAAACCGTCGGAATACATAGCGCAGCATATCGACTTTGAGGCTTGCATTTAGCGTGGGCTTTGGGCGTTAGAATCAGCATACTGGGGTGCATGTGTTGAGATAGAGATAGCAAAATACAACGTTGGTTGATGCAATACAATGTTCGTGCTGTGCTGTGCTACCTAATTTCACGTACTTGCATATTGACATATCTGAGTTTACGTCTGCTGTTCGCACCGAGCTGTTCATGTGGTATGAAGAAACTTTGGTGTAACTTCGCAAGATACGGATTTGTTACGATGATGGCACATGTGCGGTAAAAATTCTCTCCATCGGGTGCTTGTTCTTCTGCAGGTCCAGCTTTCCTCTCCAGGTCCTAATAAGATACACGTAGTACTTCAGGTACCAGAGCCCCGCAATACACAGGTACCATAGTTGTCATCAGGATTCAGGAGAAACAGCTGCGCGATGTTGTGCCACGCGATTGTGCATTTTGCGAGTGCTTTCGATCCACACTATTGGTATATTGGTAAGGTGCCGCTGTGCAGCATTTAATGGGAAAACCTCTTAGTTTGATTGGATCTCGAGTTTGCTGTTGGGGAAATGGAAAGCAAAAAAGAAATGTGATGACCAGCCTGCCGCTGAGGTGAGCAGGAACAATTACCAACGGCAAGGCAAGTGCGAGTGTACGGAGTATATTAACTCAGCCACGCCTACCCGCTCAATGTTGATTTTGTTTCGTGAAAAAGGAAATATAAATAGTTTCGTCGGGTAGTACACTCTTTTTAAGGTTGTCGCTCTTTTCATCGATCTATTCGAGATCCAGATTCACTCTCTTCGTCTTTCTTACGTCAAAACAAGTCTTGCAAACGTCGTCTTCTTTTCTTCAAACAACTTGCAGTTAGTAAATTGTTCGCTACCTGCTATCGAAACCAAACGCAATTGGAAAGATGCATTTCACTCTCAATGTTTTGGCACTTGCTGCTGCCGTTATGGCAGAGACCATCCATGTCGACGTTGGCAAAGGAGGTCTGCAGTTCTCCCCAGATAAAATCGTTGCAGCCGATGGCGATCTGTAGGTGCTACATTGACATGTCCTTCGACTTAATAGCTTCACGGCATGTAACTAACAAAACACAGAGTTGCATTCCACTTCTATTCCAAACACAGCGTTGCATCAAGCGCTTTCTCTGAGCCCTGCGTTTCCGGTCCTGACGACTTTTTCTCTGGCGTCCAGACAGGCGATGCAGCCGGTGTATGTATCATACTTACTCGAACGCTACACGCAAAATGTTAACCCAAATTTAGACTTCAACCTGGACTCTCCCAATCACCAACGTCTCTGCAATTTGGCTCTACTGCTCGGTCGGCAAACACTGTCAAAATGGTATGACGGCCGTCATCAACGAACCAGGCAGTGACAAGACCCTCGATGTATACAAGAAGTCTGCAGTCAACGTCGAAGCAGCAAAGCCTCCGGCCGTGGCGCAAGGAGGGGCTCTTAGCACTGGATCGGAGTCGGCTGCACCTTCTGCTACCGCTTCTCCTTCTGCTGCTGGAAACTCGACGGAAAATCATACCATGACTACTACTGCGACATCTGTGGTTCAGACAAGCCATACCACAACTGTTACTTCGACAAGTACGTCTAGCAGCGGAACTGGGGGAGCAAAGAATGCTGCGAACGGACAGGAGAAGATGGCGTTTGCTCTTGAGTTCGTCGCTGTTGTTGGTGGGTTGGCTGCTTTTATGATTTGATGTGGTCTTGTGGCTGCACATCTGGGATTAAGATGAGATTTTCTCCTCTATGATTTTGGTAGAGATTAGGGTGAAATGGGTCATCGTGGAGGGGCTATGAAATATTGATAGAGGAACTAGGTTCGGCAAGCGTTGAGGTATGCATAATATGTTGGACGGGCTTTGTTTTTGGCGTCGATATTCTCAAGCATTGTGAATGAATTTTTGGGATGGATGTAGAGAGAGAGGTGAATATCCTACGACAAAATTTGAACATATTCCTACCTTCACACTTATATATTGTTGATGTCGATGATGCAAGTATATCTTCCATATCCACTTTATCAGATCTCCATGCTGCTTTAAAGCCTAAAAAATTGAGTCACCCTATTGGGGGTTAGTGAGTCAGACCCCGCCAATTTCATCCCACTACTACCACCAAAATATTTCCTATCGAGAAATCCCAAACCCCCACTACAAACTGTCAAAATATTTTCCCTTCACCAGATACACTCAAAACAAGAGCAATCATGGCGGATGCACCAGCCACGGATGTCGGAGCTGCTGCTCCAACTGAGCCCATGGCTAAGCTCTTACTCGACGAGCCCACCGGCGAGATGGTTTCCAAGTCGGAATTGAAGAAGCGCCAGAAGAATCGTCAGAAGGAAGAAGAAAAGGCAAAGAAGGCCGCTGCTGCTCCACCCAGGCCCGCGACTGCTAGAAGGAGCAATGCAGAGGCAGATGAGAAGGAATTGAACCCAAATGTAAACATTTTTTCTATGATCTCGTGCTCTACAAGAACAATTTTGCGCGTAGGATGCTAATTGCGGGGGTTTTCCTCAATTCGTAGCAATACTTCGAGATCCGTTCCCGCACCATCAACAAGCTCCGTCAGACCAAGAACCCGAACCCTTATCCTCACAAGTTCGATGTCAATTATGACTTGAGGAATTTCGTCAAGGATTACTCGGACTTGAAGTCGGGAGAATACAAGAAGGAGTTGGAGATCCGTGTTGGAGGGAGAATTTACAATAAGCGCGCTTCGGGAAACAAGCTCGTTTTCTACGATATCAAGACTGAGGGTGTCAAGGTACAGGTTATGTGCCAACTTCAGGAGACTAAGTTAGGAGCTGCGCCATTTGAACAACAACACGAGCCTTTACGTCGTGGTGATATCGTTGGTATTGTTGGATACCCTGGACGGACTGCACCAAAGAATAAGATTGAGAAGGGAGAGGAGGGTGAACTCTCAATTTTCGCCACAGAAGTCATTCTTCTCACACCATGTTTGCACCAGCTTCCAGACGAGTATTATGGCTTTAAGAATCAGGAAGAGAGACATCGTAAGAGATATTTGGATCTGATCATGAATGATCCAACCCGAAACGTCTTCATTACTCGTTCTAAGATGGTCACCTATATCCGCAAGTACTTCGACGACAAGGATTTCGTTGAGGTTGAAACCCCAATGATGAATCCAATTGCTGGAGGCGCTACTGCTAAGCCATTTGTCACTCACCACAATGATCTCGACATGAACATGTTCATGCGTGTTGCGCCTGAACTTTACCTCAAGATGCTCGTTGTCGGCGGTCTTAACCGTGTCTACGAAATGGGACGCCAGTTCCGTAACGAAGGCATTGATCTTACCCACAACCCCGAATTCACTACCTGCGAGTTCTATATGGCGTATGCTGATGTCTATGACATCATGGACATGACCGAGGAATTGGTCTCCGGACTTGTCAAGCACGTTACTGGCGGCACAACCACCAAGTTCCACACCCAGCACGGCGAAGAATATGAAGTGAACTGGGCTGCACCATGGCGACGAGTGGAGATGATTCCCGCATTGGAAGAAGCCACCGGCGAGAAGTTCCCCCCCGGAGAAGAACTCCACACTCCCGAAACCAACGAATTCCTCAAGAACGTCCTCAAGAAGATGAAAGTCGACTGTTCGCCTCCTCTAACCAACGCCCGCATGCTCGACAAGCTCGTCGGCGAATTCATCGAAGAAACCTGCGTCAACCCGACCTTCATCACCGGACACCCGCAAATGATGTCCCCACTCGCCAAATACCACCGCAACAACCCCGGTCTGTGCGAGCGTTTCGAGGCGTTTGTCTGCAAGAAGGAGATTGTGAATGCGTACACCGAGTTGAACGACCCCTTTGATCAACGTCTGAGATTCGAAGAGCAGGCGAGACAGAAGGATCAGGGTGATGACGAGGCACAGATGATTGATGAGAATTTCTGCCAGAGTCTGGAGTTTGGGCTCCCCCCTACGGGAGGCTGGGGTATGGGAATTGATCGTCTGGTTATGTTCCTCACGGATAATTATAGTATTAAGGAGGTGTTGGCGTTCCCGTTCATGAAGGATGATGGGAAGGGGAAGGAGAAGTTGGCGGCGGAGGAGGTGGGGATTCAGCCGGTGGAGGTCGAGGGGATTGGTATGTTTTGACTCTTTCTTCTTCCTTTTTTACCGTCTTGGATTTTAATCATACGTTTGGGGTGGGAGTTTTGATGATGGAGTTGAAACTCGAGATCGTTTACTGACTTTAGATTTTAGCACATAAATAAATGATGAATCTCGCAAGAGACTGAGTGAGGTCTTGAGGAGTCTAGATGCAGGTACGGAAACGAATTGATGATTTTATGTGGATGGGACCTATTAGGAAAGAGAGTATGAGTGGATGAATGGATGGAAAGACATGATGAATGTAAGTTGATGTATGAAATGTGCGCATTTCATTGCAAACTGAGAGGGATCGCATAGGATGGGATAGGGTAGGATGTAGAGAAAAATGAAACAAAAAAATAAAAGTTCAAGTTCAAGTTTATTGGATACTTACTGTTTATGTGGTGAGAATTTATCGTTTAGAGGGTTAAGTATGCAATGTAATTTAATGCTGATAAAGGGAAATGGCTGATGGCTTGAACTTTGATCTTTACTGAATGGATTGGTCCTGCTTTGATTGAATACAAGTTGATTCGATTTGATATACAATACATACAGAGCTGAGAATACACAACACCTTACTTGACCAGTGGTATATACATAGCCAAATCAATCCTCCTCCCTATCTCCCATCTTCCTTTCTATCATACTCCATGCTCCCATAATCCCACGGTCAAAGCCATCCCGATCTAAAAATCATGCATCATACATTCCAAGACGCAAGTTTAAAATTAAACTCTTGCTCCACCCCCTCTCTATATACACTCCCCACACCCATCCAACCCACCAACCGCAGCCACGATCTAAGAGCTCAAACTCTTCACCGCGCTCGCCGTCCGCGGGAATCTGGTACTAGTCACCGCGCTTGGAGAACTCAGCTTCGTCCTCAAAACGCCCATCACCCTCCTCGGCACCCAGACTCTACTCCCCAACACCACCACACCCGTCAGCAGCGCCAGACTGCCCGCCTGATGCGCGGCCGCGAGCGGCACGGGGACTAAGTATAAGAGCGTGGTGATACCCAGCGTAACCTGCAGCATGAGTAAATGCACGACGCCCAGCATACCCTTCTGAGCGGACTTTGGCAGGGCAGCTCGAACACGAGGGTTGAAGCGGGAGTAGGCCCAGAGAGCGAGGATCGCGGTGAAGGAAGTAGTTGCCATGATGCGGTGGTCAAGCTGCACGGTGCTAGGATTCTCGAGCATGTTTCTCCACCAGACGTCGCTGCGGTCAGGGCGGCGACTGTAAAAGTCGGAGAAGAGCTCGGATTTGGGTGGCGTGAGCCCCGTGCCCATGCGTGGGAATTCGTTGTAAATGAGGCCGGCGTCGAGGCCGGCGACGAGGCCGCCGGACATGGCGGTTGTGAAGACGAGGAGGGCGAGCCCGGCGACGGATTTGCGGAAGACGGAGAGGGAAGGGGAGGACAGGCGGAGGAGCAAGGCTTGGCCTTTGGCTGGGGAGGAGAGCAGTGCGCGGTCACGGAGGATGCTGAGTCCGGACCAGAGTATCGCTGTGTAGCAGATGAAGGCGGTGCCGAGGTGGGCTGTGAGTCGGTATTGGGAGACGCGGGGGTGTGAGCCTGGCGCGAAGAGGTCGTCTTTGAGTCCGGATTTCACCATCCACCAGCCGAGTGCTCCTTGTGTGCCAATGAGACCTGATATTCCCAGAAGACGGAGGGACATGGGTAGGGAGACTTTGCGACGGGAGACGAAGTAGATGGCGGGGATGACGAAGGAGAGACCGACGAAGCGGCCCCAGAGTCGGTGGCCCCATTCCATGAAGTAGATCTTTTTGAACTCATCGAGTGACATGTTGGGGTTGAGTAGCTTGTATTCGGGAGAGGCGCGGTATTTAGAGAATTCGGAGTCCCAGTCGGCCGCGGAGAGGGGGGGAAGGGAACCTGTTACTGGTTTCCATTCTGTGATACTGAGTCTGCGGCGATGGTTAGTGAAGGGTTTGAAAAGAGAAAATCGCAGACCGAGAACCAAAAGAAGAGGATGCGTAGAGTGTGCATAGAAATGTACATACCCAGACTCGGTCAACCGTGTCAGACCACCAAATACTACAATGCCGAATACACTTGCGGCACTACCCAGTAACCAGTATGCCACTCCTTTTGAACTTGTTTCTGGAAAGAACTTCTTGCCCGAGGACTTTGGTCCTTCACGAGTTATTGTTTGACTCAATGAGCTCAGCGGTGACCGAGCAGGCTCAGCAAACGTAGCATAATTGCTATTGAATCGTATATTCCGAGATAATGTAGATTTACCGGGAATTTTCGTCCGTGGCAGCGCTGGTCGTGTCTGCTTTACACATTGATGACATATAAAGAAGTCTCGAGATAATCGAGGAGCTGCTTTACGCAGTCCTGGTAATATTGAAGCCATTGCTCAATTATGAGTTGTTCAATGAAGTGAAAGTCATAAAAAGTGGCATGGGAAATCTAAGGATATATAGATTACCTAAGCCGTGGGCCGGGAGTGGAAGAACGTTTTTCCATGAAGTCCCCTAATCTGATCCGCAACAAGGGTTCAGACCACCAAAATGCGACCAGACATACGTTACCAAACGGTCAGCAATTCCATTCCACGACTTTGGTAAAAAAGGAGTTGGTGTTCTAAGCCACTTCTGGCACCGACGGTATACAATATACGAAGACTGGTATCATTACAAGAGTTATGATATCCAGCTCTCAATCCATTCATTAGGCACGCAGCATCTCTTTCTTTCTCTCCCTTTCTCACAACTTTTATTAATACATGATGTTTTCAGCTCGCAACACCGATACTCCTAATCCTTTTCGACCCGCGGTTCAGTATCTCCTGAACACTGCAAATACGAATCTCGCACGAACTCGAACAAACCATCGCAGAGAACAATCGTCAAGTAGTTTGGATTCGGACGGTGAGCGTGGTGACAGAATGTCGACTCGAAATACCACCACTTCTTCGGAGCTCCATCCATCGATACCCCTCATAAGCATATCACGAACGCCCTCCCCCTTCCGCTCGCGAGCAGGATCGGAACTCGTGTCAGAAACAAGTGATGAAGAATATGATAACTGGGGGACTTCACCCAACCGCCCCTTCCTGTCGCAAGAAGATGTTAAATACACCGGCTGGCGACGCTTGTTATACAATGGCGGGCTAGGTCAATGGCTCTTCGGTACTCAGATGGGCTGGCAGGCATTCGTCGGAATATTGGTCTTGTGGCTCGGAGGCTGTGGTATCGGCCTCACGATCATGAATAGAATTATTCTCTGGAGTGGGTACCTCAAAGCTAATTATACCTCACATACTAAGCTTCTACAATTGATAGCCGGAGTTTACAAGTTTCCCTATCCTCTTACGACGACGTTTATCGAGTTGCTGATTACGCATTTCTATGTATGGCTTTCGGCTTTTTTAACGAGGTTGGCGAGTCCGCTATGTGTGTCTGCCGGTGTATCGAGTATGGTTGCGCCGTCCACTCCGCTACAGACTTCGAATGCGCCGGGATTCCGAGGGGACGCGAAGAAACCGGGAATGCTATCAACGTTTGGCAGAGTGACTTCAGCAGGCTCGGGAGGCATTGCAGGTGGGGGAGTCTTCGAATTCGATAAAACGGTCGCACGAACGGTCTTCCCTCTCGCTGTCATCTTCGTGATGAAGCTCATTCTTAGCAATCTCTCTTTTGCGTATGCTCAACTACCCATCTATGTCATGGCCCGGTTAGGCATAGTTCCCTTCTCGCTGCTGTTCTCCGCCATTCTTGGACAACAAAAGCTTTCGGCTAGCACGATATCGGCAGCGTTGACTGCCACGATTATGTTACTGCTCGGGACGATGAAAGCCAACATCCGTGCACCATGGGAAAGCATAGTAGCAGGAGTCTTCTCGTCAATTTTCGTTGCATTGTTCCCGGTCCAGATTCAGCGGACATATAAGTCACTCGTTGCGCAACTCGTCCCACAAGGGGAACTTATTGGTACATTTACTTCGAGCAGCAACGCCTCCTCGGACCTCTCTGGTAGTCGTGAAGAAAACCGCGCCTACTGGCGTCTTCTCCATTACACTTCCCTGCTGTCAATCATCATCTTCATCCCAATCCTCCTTCTTTCCGGTGAAGTTGGACATATCGCCCGCCACTGCTATTTCCTAGACGTATTCTGGCATTGGCTAATGGTGCTCTGTGGAGGTACTGGATCCTGGGCAGTCTTCTGGTCTACAGTTGCCTTGACGCGGGCCACGAGTCCACTCACGACAAGCTTTTTGTTCATTCCAAGAGCAGCTTTCATGCTCCCTATCATGGCGGGATTCAAGATGCCGGCGTATAGTTTGATCGGTATTGGGATGTGCTGGGCTAGTTGTGCTTGGTTTATGATGTCGAGGAGAAAGGAGGGGAGAACGATGGAGAGGTTGAGATAGGTGCATAGGATATTTGATGCGTATATGGATCTATGGATGTATGTATTGAAATGTGGTAGCTACATTGTTTGGAGTTAGGTGTTTTGTATAGATGGGATATATAGGGATTGATTATTGGAAGGCCACGGCCGTATCGGGGTTTTAGGTAGATGGTTAAATTGAATCTAGAATGATTCCGCGCAGGATTCTTTGAACGGAATGTTACCTCTTTCATTTCGCCATCCGTGAGCCGAATGTTAGCAATATCCTCAAATAGGGCGCTCTTATAACTCGATTTCGTGATAGTCTTCCTCAAGAAATAGCCCTAGACCTCGCCCGGGCTATAGCTCACGCAGGTCGAGCAAAAGAACCTGAGAATCCATATTCAGATTCGGAGTGATATAGTTGGGACTGAAGTATCCTGCTTTCTCACCATGGCATAAGGGAGGTTATTCTCTCGACTTTCATGCGCCTCCTCCAACGTACCTAAATTGACATTGGCAAGACTGCCCATTCCTTTGAGAGACGCACCACGAACTTTGCCATATACATCAGAGACCACAGAAATGTCGATGCTTAATATCTCCACACGTATGCGTTAGAGAACCGCAGCACACCATAACATGTTCCTGTACGCGATGTTAGAAGCCATGTCCAGTTCATGCTCTCCACCACCTCATGCTGGTGCTGGCGATGGAGCCTATAACCACGATGGTGCTATATAAGGAAGGAGTATTGGTCCCTTGGCAAACTGGGGACCAACATAGTGTTTGCGAGGAAGCGGGCTCTCAAAGAGCTGAAAATATCCATCTCCTATGGCTCTTCCAAGCTGGAAAGTTAATTCTGCTATTGCAGGATGTCTATCTTCCGGGAATGATAGATCCTTCGTGAGATAAGCTGTAATCAGTGTGTACCAGATCTCTGTACGCATAGTTTCAAGCAGCATTTGGCGTAGATAATCTCCTCCGTTCTCCGGGTCAACCTCGAAACAAAGACCATTTTCAATCCAGCTATCTAAAAAGATCGGGCGTTGGCCGGCCTTGTTATCCTTGTTATATACGAACTTCTCAAACATCTAGAACAGTCATCATTTATCGCTAGCCGACTGTTGCAGTTGTGTCACATTTCTGTAATTCGCGCAGCTAACTTTCTCGATCGGAACGCTGTCGGTCATGCAGCAGTGCTTGACTTCTGCAGGAAGACACTCCTTCTCGGAAACTGTTGCAGAGCGTGTAAAGTGACATGACGGGAAGTGATTCGAACAAGCAATGAGTGATTTTATGATTCCGTAGGATGGGGACCATGTGGAAACATTATGAGACTCTGTAAGAAGGAGTATCAATACCAGGCTCCGAACGGGTGGCTGCTGTGACTGTGTTAAAGTAATCGATTCTGCGCCGCAGTTCATAAGATTGTCTTTGGCTTCTGGCATATTTTGCATCTATCGGATTCGAAGTGAAATGTAGCGTTTATGTGTTAATATTCTTCGATATCTGCCATTATACAGTCGGTGTTATTCTCGGCGGGGTAGACTACTTTTCGTATTACCGTATGCCGGTGTGTAGACTACACAACCTTTCGTAGTTACGCTTTGCAAGAAAAGCTATATGGTTGAATCTATTTCGATGCACTTCAGAAGTGGATAGAATAAAGCTGGTGTCTTCAAACATAGGTATGATTACAAAGCTCATATGTATTCCGTGTTCTTATACGTACTCTGTGTGCTCATACGTATTTCGTGTGCTTATATGTATTTCGTGTGCTCTTATATACTCTGTGTGAAGTGATTCTAATATAGCCATGAGTCAAGGACTACGGGAGCTCCTTCCTAGAAACATATATCGACAGTTCACCCCTCACTTTGGCACTTTTATGTTTCTATTTGCCTTCGTCTATCCCTTCCTCTTTCTGCCCGTCGTCTAATCTCGTGTCATTTTCGTCCTGTTGTGTTCCTTGACTCGAGCCTCATTCGAGATTGTGTATTGTAATTACGTATATCTTCCTGGTTAATCTTGGTTGCCATCACTTGATACGTTGCAAAATATATCAGAAGTTGCTCAGTAAAGATGGACTAGATAAGTTTGATTGTTCTCCTTTTCCATGGTCCTTTTGCGAGAAGTGCATCCCACAGAGACGATCCAGGAATGAGGTTTGGATTTTGAATAAAGAGAATGCCCACTCGGCGAAAGCATGCATGATCAGCTTCAACAGGTTCGATCAAAAGTAGAACCAGTGCCGGTTGATCCCGCAAAAATCCATCCGTCATCAGGTAATCGATTTGTAGGCAAGTCACTTGGCGCGCAGGAGCTAATGAATCGAAAAACTCACCTTGCAAGATAGCGCGGCCATCTTCCGAAGCAAAAGACCAGCTGCGCTTTTCTGACGCTGGCCATTCGAAGTATGCTGGTTGTTCAGATATAAGCTGATATAAATTTTTGATAAAGCACGTAGTGATTTCGCCGCAAAAACCCTCTATAGTGACTGATGAACCATGAGCTACTTGCCCATATGGATTTTGCGTAACGAGTTTGATGTCTCGATCCACCAATCGCGGGCCAAAGTCCGATTTCCAAATCGTAGATGCTGGTTTCATTGAATCCCATGCCGATCCAAAGTTGGTGATAAAATCTCCTTTGATCGAGGCCCAGCTCCAAGTCGGTGCGATGTACACTTCATCGTACCTTTCGAACTCCATCGCTTTCCAGCTCAATCCAAAGAAAAAGTTTCTTTCCCACAACCCAGCAAGATACTGACCCATTTCTTGGGTGCTTAAAGCAGCAGCAAGACCTGATATGGCAGGAAATTTGTCGGTGGGTATCGTTAAGCTCCGGTTGTTGTACGCCCCTAGGATCATATACCAGACGCTCACCCGTTTGTTGGCAGACTCAGTGAGTGATCTAGCGGAATTTTTAGCCGCGGAAGACAAAAGAGTATTTTGATTGTCTGGCTTGAGAAATCGAGAGAACGTCCTTTTGAATGTTCCGCCAACGAGTCCGCCTGATTTGCGATTCCCGTCGTCTTCGCGCCAGTCTATGTCATTGCATTCCCAACGCAGCCTGGATTCTTCGAAACGCACTATACGTGGTGCCATGATACGCTCTTGATAACACCAAGCTCTCGTATCAATAGCTGCATTCCTTTTGATCCTATTTGTAGTCTCTAAAACCATACTATTTGACTTGCCGAACTTTGGTGATCTGGCTACACCTAGCGGCCGATTCATCAAGAAGCCGTCTTGAGGCTGCGTAGCAGCCGCTGCAGATATCATGAACGCGCTGCGCTGGTATATTTGCGCCATTAATGCTGACTGTTCCGCCCACTCTTCCCTGCTGTCCTGGAGTATACACAAGGCATCGATCCATAGGTACTGAAATCCTTGGTTTCTGGTGACGTTGATTGCATCTTGGAAGTTAGTACATAGCTTTTGAAAGGGTATTTCTTTTTCGAGTGCAGCGATGTTGGCGCTCGTCGCGACGAAGTCTATCCCAGAGCCCCAACAGTGACTTAAAGCGACGTATCGTCCCATCTCCCCAGCGCAAATGCTCTTCAGCTTTATCGGGTGACGCATAGCTCGTGGGACTACTATGATCCTCGCGGGTAATGGTTTCTCTGTCATTTCGTCGCATGCATGACTATGTGTCATAGAGCATTCCCGAAGCCAGCTACGGATCAGATCTCGACATCCGGGGCTATTTGCATTTGGTGCGATCATGTGGCCCATAAAAGATAAGTTTATTTCATATTGTGGGGTGCTAGCCACCTCTTTTTAGTCTAGCTTCAGCCATTAGGGCATGGTTCTTTATATAAGGGGGGGCTCTCCCAACCTTTTTAGAAGAATATCTGACTGTTTACCCACCTTTTTGACCTCCTACGTTGAGTGATCCTTTCGTACACCTAGATCTCCTGCTGCACGTGCTATTGGGATGCACGTATTCTCACTTTGAGCCTCTTACAATATATATTGGGCGACGAGGAGCCAAAAAGAGCGAATTTTGTGGTGCGTAGCTCAAGAGAAAAGGACATCGTTAGAGATTCAGAATCAAAATGTTCATCTAGAACATCGGAGAACTCTGTCCCGTGAAGAAACTCAGCAGGATATTGGACTGTCAAAGATACACCCCCCCAATAAGCATAACCGTTGACTCGAAGCTCCAGGTAAATCGACAACTCCTGCTCTTTCAGGACCTTAATCACGGTATCTGATAGTTTTGTCCGATCAGAAAGTAATGCTGGCGGCCTATCATGTCGGTAAGGAAAGTCATTTTCTATCACATGCCAGAAGAAGCGGCATCCCCAACATCCAGCCACGGAGGATTTCCACAGTTCCTTGGATGATTGCAATGGATATGTATGTACGGCAGAAGATGTCTTCAATATCAGAAGTGTAGCTTCTAGATCGAGCTGCGCACAACAACTGCATTTGATATTTGACTTATCTTTCCCTGTATCGGTGCCAAAGTCATGCAGAAAGATGGCGGCGAATGTAAGTCGCCGTAGAGGCAATGAGTCCTTGGTAAATTGCATAGGAGAATTTCCAGTCACACCAAGAGAATCTGGACTGCTGAGTGACGGGACTGTACCAGAACCAGTCGAAGCAGTATGGGTGCTAGACATCGATTGTATTTCTGCAAAAGTCGGTTCGGCCATTGGATTCATCGCAGAATATGTTACGCCGTCGAAGAACTGGTCGTAAAACTGTGGAATGAGCAAAGTCTTTTCGTTGAGTAAAAGAGGGGATGAAGTAACGGAAGAAGATACTACCTACTTCGAGTAGGGAAGAGTTAGTGCCGTGGGATATTGAGGCTGTGCATCCCCTTGCTGCGTCACATCCCTGGGTAGCCACACATAAGATAGTAAAGCCACCGGCATATCACGAGGCTGTCCAGAAGGCTGTCCATGAGATTGTCCGGGAGATTATCCAGAAGACTCTTTGAACCCGACCATTGACAGCTAAAGCAACATCGTGAGTTTGAATTATAATACAGTCTTGCATCTTACTGACCACAACTACTTTCCTACATTTGTGAACCTTAAGTACGGCCTAACTTCCCTCACCTCTCCAAACTTCTTCTTCGCATCCTCCGTCTTCACCGTCGGTGGTACGATAACATCGTCTCCCACCTGCCAATCAATCGGCGTCGTAACACCTTTTTTATCTGCCGTCTGCAAACTATCAATAACTCTCAATACCTCTTGAGTATTTCGGCCGCAGCTTGCGGGGTACATCATCGTCAGACGGATCTTCTTTGCGGGATCAATGATGAACACGGAGCGGATGGTAAATGCGATGCCTGCTTTGTCAATGTTCGTTGCGTCTTGGGCGTCGAGCATATCGTAGAGGTAGGCGACGCGGCGGTCGGCATCGGCGATGATGGGGAATTGTACAGTGGTGTTGCCAATGTCATTGATGTCTTCAATCCACTTTTTGTGGGAAGGAAGGGGATCTGCGGACTTTGAGAGCTGTTAGATAGTGTTCTAGAAGCTAGAAAGAAAAGGCTAGGACTGTAGAGAAGGGGAGTTGAACTGCCACAATTCATAAACTCACCAACCCAATCATTTTTACGCCTCTCTTCTCGAACTCATCCTTCATCCTCGCAAAGGCACCTAGCTCAGTCGTGCATACTGGAGTGAAGTCTGCGGGGTGAGAGAACAAAATAGTCCATGAGTTGTCGATGAACTTGTGGAAATCGATAGAGCCTTGAGTTGTTTCGGCCTGGAAGTTGGGAGCTAAATTGAGAGCAGTCGATTAGTAATTGAGATCTCGGATTCAAACCCAAGATTGCAGAAGACAAGAAGAATGTATACCTTCAGATCCTAACCTCAATCGCGGTTGTTCAGGTAGTGAGCTGGATGTGGCGAGGAATCTGGAGGATAGAGGGGCAATAGATTGGGCTTTGAAACTGCTGCGAATTGGGGCCGCACGGAACAGGGAGTGCAACGTGCGCGGAACTGCGCGGATAAAGAGTGAAGCCATTGTGATATTGTAAATTTCAATAGTTCGAACGAAATTGAAACTTTTGATTTGAGAGACTTTCTGGACGTCGTTGAACTTTTTTGAGTTTCACTGTTTATGACGTGATTAGTCAATGGAGCTGTGGCTGGTACATGTGGCTCACAGCTGTGGGGTAAAACTGTGGCTAATGATTGAATGGCTCTAGCTTCAGTCAACTTCTGAGTCGAAAAGCGACGCGAAACATCAACAAGTGATAATGTAGCAGTATCGACAGCAGTCACAAATTCATGAAACGTATAAGGTACGGAAAAACGACCTCCAACCTGCTGGCGTGTCGCGTTTTCCTCGTGGCCACGACAAGGGGAAGCCGTCCAACTATACATCTAGCTACTTCCTGACTAGACACTGGCAACCATTGCTCTCCACTGCATAGCATACAAGTGACTAACATCGCGTGTACAAAGTGGTCCTTGCGAAATAGGAATTTAAACCATTACTACACTCTAGGTGCTCCTTCGGACTAGTCGTTCAGGAGGAAAGATAGCTTGCATCACTCGCGCGTCTTTGCCCCTTATCACCACAACCAGCCGGTGTTAGCTGAGCATTACACTATCATGAGAGAACAAAGACTACTAGTGCTTATATTATCACTTCATACCGTCGAGAGCGTTTCACATGTCGATGCTATTCAAACGCCTTTTCTTCTCACCATTCACACTGCCGATGTTGTTTTGTATTAGCTTTCTAGGAGACCAGCGCCATACCTCTGAGAGACTTGCTGCGGCTGCACGTATACCCACTTCTGTTTGCGCCTATCCACCGAATTTGACTTAGCTTTCATCTGGATAGTTCCATTACATTTAACATGAATATTACAGTGCACGGCACGCTTATGTGCTTCTATCATTTATACTTGGAGGACTACTAGAACCTGCATGGAAGAGCTAATGGCAGAATGAATATGAGTGGAAGTGGACGTATCAGAGCATCTTTCACTTTGTAGGTCTCACTTTCAATCACCAAGCCCCCTCATTTTCAGTTGCAAGTGAACCGAAATGGAAGGCATCTATGAGCTGGAGCAGGCATATGTGGTCAAGGAAGTCCAACTGCCGCACAAATCAGACGGCAGATATCTCGCACAAGCCCTCACGAACAAGATGAAAGGCTTCAGCATAAGATGCGCTCGAGCATAACCTGAACCCTGTTTCAATCGAATACGCGGAACTTTTTGATTGCAGCAATCAAGTCATGTAAGGTACGTGTTTGATTCATCTGGCCTAACCTATTCATTCGGTGCACATAAGACCAGACGTCAAGCCAGAATCCTGCAAGTATTGGACACTAGAAGAGGAAAACTTCATGTACCTAAGGAAAGCAGGTTGTGAGCTGTCAGTCTCGGTAGAGGGTAGAACCTACAGGGCCAAGAGCACCTGATGAGAGCTTTGGTAGTTCAAAGCAAGACAGTTTAACTGCAGTTATGATGTCAATGATAGACCCTAAAGAATCCATGGTACTCGGATAAGAAGCTACTGAAGATTACATCGGTACTTATAGACCTGAGAGATTGTTCTTTCGCAGCAGTTTCGAATTGGCTAAGTGCTGCTTGAAAACAGGTACTCCGCTAAAACTTAAAGACCAGTTGCACTTCGTGTTAACGAACCCTTTTCGATGTTCCTCCATTGGTAGATGAGAGCATCGACGATTGTTACGTTATCTGCAGCACACGAGCATGCTCATGATAGACATCTTGCTTCAAGAAGTTGGGAAGCTGATGGCAGATGCACATGCCTCACAGACTTTTTGTCTGTAATGCCAGCCGTTCAATCTACTCCATGATAGTTCTGAGTGGATTCATTCCAGAAATCAAGCAAATACCATGTTAAAGAATGCCTGTCAATCTCCTCGAGAGTACCCAGACCAGCTTCCTATTTCCTCACGATTGCTAAAGAACCAAAGCATGTTCTTTTGAACGGAAGCAAAAAGCCAGCTTTGGTGTCTTGCAAAGATTGTACGTTTATCTAGCCAATTCTGAACGTTGCGCAATGCATTACGCGGCTTCTTCATAGGGAGTCCTAATCAACAAAAATACCCTGCAGTGGAAGGTATATGAATTTGTTTCTTGATACAGATTATATGTGGTTGCGTAATACATGCCCTTTGTATGGTGCCAAGAACATGTACAGCGGAGGGATGTTGATACCCCAGTTACTTGGCAGCCGCTACCCCCGTCGTCTGTTTACGCCATCACGGCCTTTGAAGCGTGGTGATAATTGCGACATTCTCCAAGACGTATTGCGCCGACAACCTTCAAAGAATGATACGGCAAATAAGATGACATGCACAAGGATGTGGGGACTGTGGGGACTTCATATAATCTGATGATCATCAACATTGTACCCTGAAGCTCTTGCTCGGGACTCGCGCGGTAGACTTCTCCTAAGTTCGGGATAAAGGGCTGCGGATGAGTTTCTGGTGCTGCTGTGGGCTCAGAACAATCTCCTGCCATAACTACAAATACCTCGAGCTTCCTCAGAGGTTTAGATGAATAATGATCTCAATTAGCCTGACATGAGCAGTCTTCGACACCATGGTTCGTCTCAGCGTTTACGCCATCTTGGCTACATCATCATTTCTATCTCAAATCACTCTAGCTCATCCTGGACACAATGTCGAAGAAGAGATTGCCTAACGCGAAGCTTTCTTCGCCAATTCTCCGCGCGACCTGAGCCACTGCACGGAGATTCTCAAGAAGCGGGGTACGGAAGACGCCAACCGCGAGCGTATTGCTCGTGCTATCGCCAAAGCCTGTGATGATCTCAGAATCACTAAGAGTATGTGACTTCACAATATAGCTAGCCGTTGCTGATGGTACAAGGGACGAGCACTGAAAGACCGTGCTACTAGCCTGCTTAGCATTTCACATCTTTCCGGACTTGTTGTTACTCCAACTACAACGGGCGTTGAAAATATTATCTTTAGTAACGCTTCCTGTGTTCTTTCTACGGAAGGAGAGGTGGGCCCTTTCTGTAAGTCAATCAGCCCAGCCTAAGGTAGCAGCCTCTCATATAATCTAGGGGTCTCTGGAGAATACATCCGCACAGACCTTCACGAAACCCAGCCCGGTATTCCTATTGTGATTGATGGACAGTTCCTCGATACCACCACCTGCAACCCAATCACAAATCTCTACTGGGACGTATGGAACTGCAACTCCACCGGCGTTTATGGAGGTGTTTCTGCGAGTGCACAAAATGGCAACGATGGAGATACATCGAACATCAACAAGACTTTCCTCCGTGGACTTCAACCGACAGATTCCGATGGCATTGCACAATTCACCACTATATTCCCTGGTCACTACTCTGGCAGAACAACACACATTCACGTGGTGGCACATGAGGGTGGAGTATCTTCGCGAATGGCACCTATAATGGTGGAAAGATCACACATATCGGACAACTATTCTTCGACCAGAGCTTGATTACTCAAATTTACAAGACTTCTCCATACACACAGAGTACTACTACTCTCACAACCAATGCTCAAGATAGGGTTGTGGCTACAGAGGTATTTCATTTTGTATATCCTAGTGTTTGAATCTTACTAATTGCTTTTTCATAGATTGCCGCGGGTTCTGACCCGTTTTTCAATTATGTCTTACTTGGAGACACTGTTTCTGATGGTAATTTTGTATGGGTTACTATGGGTATCAACCAAGGTGCTAGTTACACGGCTAGTGCGGCTGCGAAGCTCACTTCTAGTGGAGGCGTTCCTGTAAGCGGCGGCGGTGGCGGCGGAAGCGGTGGACTTGGAAAAGTATGATCGCGGTCGGTGGAGCGCGTGACGTTATGCAGGATTTTCTTTCTTGCCCTTCTTTATACTTATTTGCTGTTGCACTTGTTTCTTTGGACTTTGTTGTGTTTCTATGTTTTAGTACCAAAATTCGACTGCGGATATAGGTCGTTCTGCCACTCGTTCACGGACTGTGATCTCCAAGTAAAACAACCTTCTGGGAGGGCTGAGGCATTTGTGATGTGCGATTACCTGAATTACAATCGTTTACTGCACTACTTTGCATTTATATTCGCGTATCTTTATCGCAGATCGACAAATCAAAGTTAATTCGAGACCAATATCTCAAGTTGCTTATTTCTGAGTAGCCGAAGAGTATCACAAGCTAGAAAGTGGGTGTGCTATGACTAAGCCTTACCGGACGAGAGTTAGTTCGGCCTAGGTGCGGAATGTACACACTAAACTTGGGGCGCCAAAGACCCTGGAAGAACTAGCTACTATTCCCCACTAGTATCGTGCCGCACCGCGACTACTGGCATTCAAAGCAGGTGATTTATCGATAATCTTGTCAACAAGCATCTAACACATACGTCTGATTTGGAAACACCCCTCGCAGACTAGCTATCGACACATTTCATTTGAACTCAGGGTAGACACAAGCTTCCGGTATCGCTTCGGGCAGATAATTTATATCATTTATGGCTGCTCCGGCTACGCTAAACAGAAACCATGTAAGATGGAACTAGTAGAAGTGAAAGCAATGGTGTAAGCAGAACAAGTGCCTCAAGCTTAGGCAACAGCTTCCGCCTTGACAATGTTCGCATCTTCATCCAAAGCGATCTTCTTCTTCTCCAATGACGCCTTCCTTGGATTCTTTGCATGGAAGATATCGTCGAGTTCCTCGAGCTGGAGGGATAGTTACGTTAGTTCGACTCTAATTTGCGTAATCTGGATAAGAGTACTTACAGTGCGGTTCTTAGTCTCTGGAATAAAGAAGTAGATAACGGCAGCCTGGATGGGGCACCATAGCACGAAGACAAGGTACGTCTTCCACTTGATCTGCTTCAGGGCGACTGGGTATGCAAACTGGTTCACGAGAGTTGCTTCATGAATAGTCAGCGAATGGAACACTGGGGTAAGGGAAGCAAAACTGACCGGCTGAAACAGAAAGATTGCTGAATGCCATTCCCTTAGCTCTCATCTCGAAACTGAGAACCTCTACTGGATACAAAGCCTGAAGTGGTGTGAAGCCTACGCTGAAGACAGCATCGAATAAGAAGATCATAGCAACGACTGCAGCACCACTGCTTTTGCTACCCGTATCTGCGTTGATAGATGAAGAAATGGTAGCTCCAATCCATACGATGGAGCATCCGATGTTTGCGAAGAGAAGAAGGGGGCGACGACCGACTTTGTCTACAAGAGTAGCACCAAAGAGAGCGAGTGCAAATTGCATGACGTTGAGACCGAGGTTGAGGTTCAATTGTGTAATAGAGTCTGTTATACCTGCAGTGTCGAGAACAGCGGAGATGAAGTATGAGATAGGTCCTGGAATTGTCAGTATCATTGACTGTACGGCCTGGCGAAGGTTTCTTACCATTTCCGGACCATTGTCCAAAGATAGCAATGGTACAGTTGCAAGCCAGACGATATCGCGAAGCTCGGTCTTTGAACAATGCCCTTGCATTCTGTCAGTCTCCATGAAAGTTTTGACAAACACAGCTAGCTTACCTGTAATCCCACCATCTCTTATCAGCACCATCTACTTCCAAATATTCTTCATATTCATGAAGTTGCATCTGGACCCAAACGCTGTCAGGGTTGCCTTCACCATGGTACCATGTAAGCATCTCCTTCGCCTTCTCACGTTTTCCGTTTACGTATTGCCAACGTGGACTCTCGGGGAGTGCCCATGTGAGGAGGAGGCAAAGACCTGGGAATGCACATTGGAGCCAGACAGGGATTTGCCAAGCTTTGTTTCCGACAAGATCGGCACTTCCACGAGCAGATCCAGAGGCAAGAATAGAGCCGACGAACCTGTTCCAATTGTTAGTTTGACTCTTTACAGCGGTTTATCGTATGATAAAATAAGAAATTTGGCATAGAAACTAACCAAAAGGTGTTGTAGAACTTCATAATTGTCAGCGCGAGCCTCTTATGAGTGGATGATTTGAACTTACAGCAGTAACCACACCACGGTGAGCGGGATGGGATGTTTCAACGACATATGTTGGACCCGCAGATGCCACAATTCCTACACCAAATCCAAGCAAGAATCGACCACCCATGAATTGACCAATGACATTGCTTGAGTGCAAAGTCGTAGATTGCACGATCGTCCCCAACACAATTGATGTCGCGCCAATGTAGATTCCAACCTTTCTTCCCCAAGTATCAATGGCCGGACCAATGAATGGAATAGCTACCACACTACCGATCGAGTACATCGAAGTGACGATGCCGGTCCAAGCACCATCATTCTCTACCTTGAAGTAATCCTTGAACTGGTCCATAGCAAGGAGGGCGTTGAACATAGATCCATCGAATCCGTTGCAAGTAGAGCAGAAGAAGGCGACTATGGCACACAAGTAGAGGACGAATGAACGTCTTGACCATGTTTTTGGGGGCTCTTTGAGCATCGCTTGAGCGAAGGCTTCATCTCCTTTGACGACTTTGACTTCCGCAACATCTCGACTGTTAACCTAGATGATGTTAGTTACACGTAACTCGAATATCACTCATATTAGAGTAGAAGTCAACTCACGTCATCGAGGTGCGCCGCCACCTCGTGCTTCTCTTCGGAAGACATTGTGAAAAGAATTAAAACGCAAGTGCTTTTCCACAGAACTCTCTCAACCTCGAAAGCTGTCGAAATACTCAGAAGTTAGCAACAACTGAGCTCTGCTTCTCCTGAATCGAAATATATAAAATGAGGAAACATCTAGCTTTTACATACATATTCATGCAGTACTACTTCGCACCCTAATCCATAAGCTGCAGTCTCCGGATCAGTACGTGAAAAGGAAATCACAACACCTACATCCCACGATCACCCCATCCACCAGTTCGAGTACTGAAAACAGCAACCGGAATGACCATTCCCCGTCCAGTATCTTACCTTACACCTCTCTACCCCCAGACTTCAGCACTCAGCGTCTCCATAGCCAATCATTTGCATGAATCAGCAGTCCATTTCCCCTCATTTCCACGCGCCTCGCATGATCTTCTAACCAATGGGAGAAAATTTTCCTTATGCTACATTGCTACTATACGTGGGTTCGCTGAGACGCAAGACTTCGCAGGCGAAGCGGAAAGCAAATGCGTGTAATAGAGAGCTTACTCGTATAGCTGGATTGGGAGTGCGGAGGGAGTGGTTCCGTAGTCGCGCTTATCGTAGCGACGGGACGCTAATCCGGGGAAGTGGGGCGTTGGGGGGNNGGAAGTGGGGCGTTGTCGCCGTCGGCGGGAGAAACGTTCGTTGATGGAACCGGGGCCGAAAGCCGCAAGGAAAACGAGAAAATAGTGCCGATTGTATCACAACTCCAGGAAGCCGATATCCCAGTAGTACCGGAGTTCACCCGAACCAAATCGCCAATTCATGCTTCAATAAGGGAATCGAGAACTATTGAAAGAAAGGCTTTGCAAAATCGGAAGGAAAAGCCGGTTGAAGAAGAAGAAAATCGAGCCGGACTTGAAGGCCCGGAATGTGTGAATGAAGGCGATTATGATAACGATGATGATTTGGAAGCCGAGTTCTACAGAGATTTAAGAAGACAGGAGGAGGAAAGGCGGAAAAGATTGGCGGCGAGAAAGGCGCTGAGGAAATAGAAAATTTTTATTGTATTGTGGTTGAGCAATTGCGTCTATAGCATGAGGTTTGAAGGCGTATCGGCATGTAGGAAATAGTATTTTCCCATCAGGCCCGCTATCGCAGTTGAGATTGTCTCCATCCAAGTTGAGATGATATACGAAGTAAAAAACTTTGTGTGTTTGTCCAGTATGGGTGACGATGGGATCACGAGTCATGCTACAGCTATATGCGTGGCTGGCTTGAAGATTGTGAACTTTTACCACCACCCCGCTTTTTCTGTTAAAATATTGGAATTTGACATTCTCTTCTATTACTTATTCTAAACTGCCACTCACACTGGGTGTCTTGGTACCAAGTGATTTGCCAAAATCAAGATCTTTCTCTCAATTCGGCATCCTCGAGTGCCCGAACGTCAAGAGATTATTATATCTGCTCGGATCTGATTTGCATTGTTGTTAAAAAAACTGGTCAGATGTTGAGATACTAATAACCAGGAAGAAAAAATGGATACGCCATATGTCTAGCTCGCGTATTTTTATTAAAGAATATCTCCGTCTAAATTTCCTAAGGCAAGTTTCCGGCAGAATGTAAAGGAAGTTATTGCAAGGAATATAATATCACAAGTGTATTGTGTATATCCTATATACGAACGATGTGGTAGAGGGTACAACAGAGCATGAAAAAAGCAAATTCTTGACGCCTGTTTGGATTGTGCTCATTTCGAGACCTGTTATAACCGCTTGGAAAATTACCACCGAGTTTGGGAGTCGGGCTACATTGCGAACTCTTCTAAGATGTGACGCCTGTCAATATACTGAGGATGTAAATGCTCTCCACGGTGCTTCCCGTGCCGGTCACGGTGGCGCTGTGTGAATATTTTTAGTACATGTGGTTGATGTTGATATAGAAAGAAACATCACCGGACTACACCGATCGCTGCTTTGTTGCAGGCCATGGCACTGAAAGTGCATTTACTATCAGAATTTGGAGCAGCCTTCCACTCGATAGAGAATCATACCACTATAATGGACCAGGGCCTGCGATAGAAACAAGGCGGAAAGTTAAAAGTACATATGAAAAGTTTTGGTGGTGCTTGAAAAGTTTCTCCGGAAGAGTATGAGATAGTATTCAAAAGTGTAATATACATACTTGCGGGAACGCGGTATGAAGATGAACAAATATAGAGAACCCTTGTATTTATTTCTCTATTTGTACACTTTCTTGTGACAAGATAGCCTCTGTCTTCACTTTCATCTACATCTATATTCTTCTAGAAACCAAAATTATACAACTGTAGGAACGCCAAGCTCCCTCAGAGTATTATGAATACCCCCCTTCACCCACTCATTAATCTTCTCCTGCGAAGTAACCGCAGCATAACCCAACATACCCACCGCATTCGCACCCGGCTCGCAGTTTTTCCGTCTGGGTAATACTATCATCCACCTCTTCGTTAAGAGCACATCATGCGGACACGCCGCTCCACTCGGCAGCATGTCAGCATGTTCTGAATTCCCTTTCCCTACCTCCGTAGCCTGCTTTAGCAGGTCATTGTAAGTCCCAATGACATCTTCCACAGTAACATCCCTATCTTTTGCAAAACGGCGATAGAACCACTGAAACGGCACTTCCGGCTCCTGGCCCTCTCCATCGAGGAAACTGGCAAACGTCCCCTTCGGCATGGGCATCAATTGCATGTGTTTGCGCAGCCGACTACATCCTCCATCTTTCCCACAGTTGAAGAAGAGAACATAGTCACTTTCGATGGCGCTGATAGCAGTCCATGCAGCTTGCAGATCAGTCTCATAGAGGGGCTCGTGTTGTTTTGCCCGGTGATCATGAGTGAGCAGCATGAGATGGGGTCTGGCGAAGCAGAATTTGTTGGCTGCGAGGTAGTGGTGGGGGCCGATATTGCCGATTTCGTAACCGCGAGTGTCGAGGTCGCTTTCAGGGGCGGCTTGATCGTTTGTTTGCTCTTTGATTACTTTGGTCTCATCCTCTGGAAGACCAGGTTTCTTTGAGAGCGCGAGTGTGAGAATAAATTGGCACTATGATATGTGTTAGCTGGAGTTTTGATGAGTAGATTCTGTGTTTTGACAACCGTGAGACCGTCGCCTTCCACTTCCACAATTCTCTGCTGCGGGTCGTAGAACACTAGTCTAGCCTCGACGAGGTGGTCGAATTTTGAAAGTATCGTCTTCTCGTGCATGATGAAGTTCAGTGCACCTTACAATTTCAATTTGAACAACGAGGACGGCTAATGAGTCGATAAATGCTAGACCTAGTTGGAATATTAAGGAGAGCTTATGAGCCGGACAGAGTAGATTTGGTAGCGAGTACAGAATTCAGTTGCAAGTTGTATTAATCTATAAGAGAAGCAGAAGCACATCAAACTCACATGAACATAATAAAGTGTTTGTACTTGTAAGATAAGCCTGGACCCACCAGCTTTACGTCAAAAACCTCCCCCGCGGTTATTAAGATGAAGTCATCACAACATGGCTAATTTGATGAATTACCGCAGTTACGACTATTACGCTCGCGTTCTGGTTCTCCCCCACCTACAATAAACTCGCCAATTCTGCACTTCGGGATAATTCCTCATACACCAGAGTTTATCTGAACCACATCATCTTCAGTCGCGTGCGTCTTCCAATTCGCACAAGTAGCGTTAACCGCCGGTGCATTAACGGTAGCCGCCATCTCAGATTCACGCTCAAGAAGCCGAAGAGCAAATCCTTCCGATTTATACCAAGCGATATGGGAATGCATAAGCCACGCTCCTCGGTTATCCGTATACCTGGCCAGTACCAAGTAGCCAGATGCCGGCAGCATAGCAACATCACGTGTTGGTGCGTTCTTCAAGGCAAGATCAACAGTGGAGGCATCATATATGTTCGTGCCCTATGCCAAGATCCAGAAATCGTGTCCGTGGAGATGAATGAAATGTGCTTGTGCGAAGGTTGTCTGAATGATGAAATACACCCATTCGTTGGCGGTTGGGAGTTGTACGACGTGCTGATCGTTTCCCCAGGTATCGTTAGGCTAACGACGTTAACTTCTGCGACTTGGAGAACTGTGGGGTAGTCCCACTGAGAGAGCTTCAGATATGCTTAGTGCTAATTTGTGCTCTTCATGCAGATGAGATAAGCTTACGAAGGAAGTGTCGGCCATGTACTAGTAGATTTCGTTGTCTGCTCCTCCAATAGTCACTGCTTCGTCATTCTCAACATCCCCTATGGATGCAGCAAGGGCGAGGTATGGAACAACGGTACCGGTTTTCTCGTCATCACAAGCTCTGTGAGTCATAGGCAAAAGCAGTTGGGTCATCGGCCGAAGAGCTGTCGTAACGGACTATGCCAAGAATATTATCCACATTTGTCATTGTCCGAGCAAGACTCTGGTGGAATAGCTCGAAGCCAAAAGTTACCGACTTCCTCCATAGCTGTAATGATAACATGGTAGCGTTGGCCCATACCAATTTTCAATGCTGTAGTATTGTAGGGAATGATTGGAACAAAGTCAGCAGAAATGACTTCCAAAGTACGGTTATCGATCATGCAGCTGAAATGAGTATTGGCAGCAGCATTTACGAGGCGGATACGGTAACGTGTTCCAGCAACAAAGATCGTCTCAAAACGAGATCCGACAACTGTGTCATCGTCTTCTGTCCAGGTGTTGGTGCCATTGATGAGACAGTTATCCAAGGTAGGTGGACCGCTTGATACTGCTTCAAGGGCTAACTGATCGGCAGTTTGATGGGACCAGTCATTCATGAATAGATTTCCAAGATCTTCATCATAATCAGCCGTGGCTGGTTCATTGATGATGATATCTCCGAGAATACCGTCCATGCTTGGATATAAAAGTGAGAGGGATACCAAGAAGAATCGTATTGCGTAGCCCGTCATTGGTAAGTGAAGCTGTCACCCGGTGCGATAGGGCACTGTGTTACCGAAGCTACGCCGTCCATGTAGTCGGTGTAGTTTTGCCGAATACCGTGGAAATGAATGCTAGTGGCATTGTTTTCTGAGTCCAGTTAGAACGATATATGAGGGAGATGGAATGGTTAGACTTGCCCATGTTATTGGTAACGTGAACACTAACAGTATCACCCCAATTAGTAATGATTGTGGGTTCTGGTATAGTACCTGTAGTATAGTTAGTAAATAAATTTTAAAAAGAAAAGCAGCCCCTCATGACAAACGGAGCACAACCACAGATATCACCTTGTATGGTTACGAGCAAAACATGTCAGGCCTGCCTATCCTATATGAAAACCTAGAGGGTACGTCCAAATCCTTCCCCAATCAAGCAGAAACTAACCCGTAACCCAGGCCTAGCATACGTCGGAACTGCCCACAGCAAACTCCACATCCGCCCTAATCTGGGCCATCGACACCTCCGGAAGCATCTCATGGAACGCCACTGTCGTCAACGCACTGCTGGCGGCGTATTTTACATTGTCGATGGAGTGTCATCAAACATGGCAGCTGCGTTTGCGACAACCAATACTACTCTCTCGGCCAATGCTACAACTAGCGGTTTCTCCCTGTTTGGAAAGTTTATATCGATGCCGAGTCGAGATTTTTGTCTCAGTTCTGGGCTACGGAGACTTTTAATGGGTTTTGGCAATTGATATAGAATTCGGATAGAGCGCATCGGGATGATAGCGTGCCGGTGACGGTCAAGTACGATTCCTCTGACGTGGTATTGATTGTCTTCGAGGATATTGACAAAACTGTGTTGTCTTTTTTGATTTTTCGGCTTCGTGGAAAGCTATTTTCATCAAAACGCCATTTTCTTCCATATTTTCAGACTGGGATGAATTGTAATGTTGGGTCTAAGTCTCACAATACTTGGTCTTCCTTAATTAACTGCACGGAGAATACGAAGAACTTCTAACGTGGTTTATCAGTAA
>LLKJ01003473.1:0-29404 GCA_002242865.1 Clarireedia sp. CPB17
GGATCGAGTTGCGCGGGGTGTCGCTGGGGAGGATGGCGCGCTTGATGTCGAGGGTGTGGGAGAGTTTGATGGGCTCGCCGGTTTTAGGGGTGACGGTTGCGCGGAGTACGTATTCGATGTTGGAGAGACTGCCTTTCATGCTCGCTGGGAGGTGGCCCGGTAGGAGGAAGCTGAATGGGAAGTCATGTTCACCTGCAGACTTTTGTTAGTATCTAGAAGGCGCAATGCAAGTGAGGAGAGAAGATGTCTTCACATACCTTTTCGCAGAGTGGCTGGACCTTGAAGGAAGTTCCATGTTGTCAGATCGGTGGATTGGTGTGTACACTCATGGCAATGCGCATGGAATGGTTTCTTCTGCGTCACCTCCACAGCCAAGCGCATCTTGAAAGAATCGACGGCAAAGTTCTCATCGTGAATCGCCAGCTTCAATTGGCCGGATAATAAGGCACCGGTACTCGTAGTCGTTGTGCCATAGAAAACCAAAGGCGGGGACTCGATAACACAATCGACGGAAGCACCTTGGTGGTGGGGTATCGACTTCGTCGAACTCTTAGGCGAATGGAGTGCAGTCAATGAAAGACGTTTGTGCGAATCGTGCATTTTCGAACTCTTTTCCTCCCCTCCTGACACCGAAGATGCTGTAGATGATGGTGTGCGACCAGTAATCGTTGGTCTGTTGCTCGAGTTTTGTCGTGGTCCTTTCTTTACATCGGAGGAAATGTCGAAGGGCAGGGAGTGGGAGCGGAAAAACGAGGTAACTTTATGCTGCATGGTTGCCGGCATTGTGGCTTGTCTGGGATGGCGTCACAGCGACAGGGACTAAGAATTATTGGGGAAGGAGGCCTTTTGCTTGCTCGCTCTTTCTTGGTCGCCTTGTTACTGTGGATGCAAAGAATCGACTAGAAACTCCTTTTTTGAATTCGAATATCTGGGGGCGGCAGGTGCGAAATATTAAGAGACTTTATAAGAAGGAGCTGAAGTAGTGAATGTAATGTAATGTATGCTTAGAAGAAGTGATGCTCGTAAGAATGCATATATTATATGTAATCGAGTCTCTGTGTCCCAACGGTGAGCAGAATTGCTACGTCTTATACCGAGTAGACCAGTGAACCAGTAGAAGACGTGGTATGGGAGACGTGTAGAAAGTGAACCTCGTGGTGCGAAGATGCATATACTCTAAGAATGGAGCCATGCAAGGCGAGACATGATTCAATTATACAAAATCCACGTTGCATTCACCAACGTACCGTTTTTCCCACCTACCTAGCCCTACATCGCAGCTAGGTAGTTATGAGGAAATTATGTGTCAAAGGATTCTAGTTTGGTGCAGTTCTGCCGTCCAACATCGAAGAGTCCAGAGACTCGCACTCGCAGGAACCGTATTCTCGGCGTCCAGGTGGTACAAATCCTGTACCATAAAAAGAAAAATTCTTGAACGTGCCCCTCGCCTCTTCCTTACATTGGAGAGCTAATCCTGGTTGGTAGTCTAACACCTAGTGCATCTTGATCTCCTTACCTAGATCGGCCAGCGGCTACACTTCTCAGTCATGGCGGCTAGACAAAGCTTGTGTCATAGGTACAGTACCTTGGTGGTCGCCGGCTGCTCATCGGGTACCTGATTGATATACGAATACTACCTCTCTATTATACGGTCTGGATGTTGAAATTCGCTCACACTGCCTCACAGTAAGCACGCAAACGTGTAGCGGCCTTGAGGGATATTCGAAAAGGGGTTACGGGACGGTTGGTTCGGGTACTGTACCAAATATTGATTTTCTTTTGCATCAGCCTACACCAATATCAACAGCTCTTGTCCCCGTTGCTGAAGCTACTCGATCTCGGATAAATCTATAGTGCAAGTACAGCTACCAAGCAGTCTCTCCCGGGAAAAAGAATTCTTCTGCAAAGCTTAGTATTCTTGCTCTAACTTAATAGGGGCATTACGTTTAGCTTCTTCTGGGGTAACCGTGGAAGTATGTTCATGGTTGTGTAGCCAAGTGGATCAAGCATGTTCAAGAATTTTCTATTTTTTCCATATGATTTCTTCAAAATCATGAGCTGCTGATGGACCCCTTTCCCCTCTCCCATCTTTCTAACAGTGGGAATAGACCAGGTGACGGACGGTAATTTCAGTCATTTACCTTACCGCCAGTTAGTAAATAACACAACTCGTGGGTAATAAGCACGTCAGCAAAAACCATCCTCACCGGAAGCAGGAAGTCATCTTCCAGAGATCTCTTACAATCAACATTGCCTCTTTTGAAGCATAACGCATTTCACAGGAACAATGACGGAATACAACGATCACCAGTTGGGATCTTTTAATCGTAGTGCCGTTTGCAGCTTGCTGTTCAAAGCAACCGGCCATAGACTCCGGCTGCCAATACCGAGCTCCGCTATTCTATTCCGATCCCTCTACAAGTATTAACTGTGTTGATGTCACATATGTGATTGACTTCACGTTATGAGCTCACTTCCTCGTAAGAGCTTCATATATCAAACGATAGCTCCTTCAGTCAACTAATTATCCACCAAGTCCCACAGTTCAGACCTTGTTCACTCACGCCATGAAATATGGAGAAAGGAAGATCAGGATAATCATCGCTTCGGCCAACTCCGCTAAAAGTTGGCTTCTAGAACTTCCATACTGTTCGAAGCTCGTCGTCAGGGCGATGCGCAATATAAGACGCAAAAACTCGACATTTTTGCGTTGTAGCACGAAGGGAGCCCAACTTCCATGATGCAATTTCTCCAATGCGGGGAAGTGATACATCAAACTTCACGAATTCCTGCAAATGAGCCAGAACCCCTCAGGATGGCGTGCGGGCGTTTGCGCCAATATCCCAACGGTTCTGCTTTCTCCTCGGAGCAGCGAGCTGTCATGTGTCTGCCGCCTTCAAAGATTTTTGGAGAATTGCTGGCACACTCGTGAAATATTGATAGGATAACGTGATGACCCATCCCCTCGTCAGTCATTGACGACAATGAAACAAGAGTCAAGGATGAGCTTGTTTGACTCGTAGTCTCTACACAGTACAGCATTTTCATCGATAGAGGGGCACTTGGTCCAAAACAGCTCAGAACTTTAAAAAGACGAAGTCGCCGGAAAACCCTTCCCCTTCCAGACTAGCGCGCCCATTCGCGATCCAGATTCGATGCAACGGTGGAGAGTGGAAACTGCTCTGCTTAAGCCGCACGAACCATGTGATTTCCATCGAGTAACAAAAATCACGTTGGACGAGTACAGGGCAAGATTCGTTCTCTCCTAAGAAGATCTGGACTGCTCATTGAAACGCGTGCGCAGCTTCTCAGGAGAATGGCAAGTCGGAGACCACCGCCTCCCAATACTCATTACCTAAGTGTCTAACTCTATTCTCACATCTCAGCCCTTACTCATCCACCAGGGCCAAAGAATCCGTTACATGCCATACAAAAATTACTCGATGGAATCCACTTTCTCTGGACAGCTATCCCCCATCTGCGGGGCAATACGATCTCCCACTAACGAAGAATTTTCCATCGCCGCACACACAGCACAGCGCAGCCAGGAGAGAAAATTTAGACTTCCCGTCATTTAAGCAGGTCTCCATCTCAAACCTTAGCTAGCCGAACAAACAAAACTTTCTCTCGGTCACGACTACGGGCGTGCTAGGATAAAATCCCCGATTGGAGCGCGGATGTGTCTCCTTTGAAAATTTCACACAAACCTTTTGTTTTCTATGACTCATGGGGAAACATGAATGTCCTTGTTTCGTGGTGCGCTTTTTCACCGACGGGTTAGGTGGCTTCGTAGTTCTAGTTCTATGGCCAGCACTGCGGGTGCGTGATTGATCGGTCTGGTTTGTGGAGCCGCAAAATTTGCATAGGGACTCAGCACAGCAGGCCCTTTTTGTTGCACGACTCAAGCTTGTCCGGAGTGAACCCCTTTCTGGGCTGGGGAAGCTACCTACTGTATGTATGCAGGTGGAAAGCACATCTTGCATGCATGCATGCATTGATGAAACGAAGGGGGTGGACGGGTAAGTGTTGGTTGTACAACAACGACTTTTACAGCAACGCGTTTTACATACATGGAGCCGCTTGAAGTCTCAGGCAAGTTTATCTATTCTTTCGGTCGCGGGAGAAGTATCTTTACAAAGTGCCAAGGACCAATTCAAAATTTCTCTCTTTTCCAGAACCAGAAATTTTTCGCACCTGCCCGAAGTTGAAGCACAATACATGGTAGTCTCCTCTATGCTATGTGTCTGATGCAAGAGCTAGATCAACATAGTCCCTGCATATCATCCATGAATTTTTCCACAACTTGTGCTTTAGCTCCCGTGGATGCTGTCAGACGTGCAGGCAGTCTGGAGGCATAGTATTTTTCCTGAGACTTGTGTATTATGCGATTTGGGACTTGGACTTGAGTGAATGTACGGCGAGATGGTTTGCTAAGTACTCAATGCCGGCGACATATTGCCAACAAGGCAGCTACATCGTTTTAGAAGGTTTGGAGGCAGCAGTCTTTCTCGAATCACAATTTCTAAGATAAACGCCTCTTGTGGCAGTTCATCGTTGTCGCATATTCTCCATCTTCTGAACGTACTTGCTGTATCTCACACTGCAAGACTATGCCACAGTTTCCCTTCTACCTCAGTCTTGACTGTATCCCAAAGAACCCCCAGCTAGTGACCAGTCTTCACGGAACTAATCATCATACAAAGAGAGAGGACACTTGCGTCAACCGCACATCGATGCAGAGACCCACGACGGGTCATACAAACCGTCTAGAGAGAGTGGGTGAATTAGTGATATATTTCATGGCTGCTTGTTTTCAGCGTGCCTATGGCGAGAGCGCAAAAGCGAGTCGTCGCACTTATAATCTACTGCAAGCAGGTGAAGATATAGTAAGTGAACGAGAAGTTAAAACATATCTTCGTATTTATAGTTATTCGTCCATCCATCTAAGGTTCCTACACATGGATACATATATCTGATTTCCCACCGCCAGTCTATACATATAAATATGCGTGCGCCATTTTGATATGCCCATACCTGTACCAAAAATGCAACAGATCCAGCAATCCCCAATCATAAGTCTCATCACCATCATTGCCTTTTACTTCTAGCTTAAAAGCTCCTTAATGTCTTCGATGCGCTGTAACTTCTTCTCCTCATCACTCATCATACCAAGGGAACTCGCACTATCGATGACGCATTAGTAATTATTCTTGCATACTTTCCATACTGTACTCAAGATCCAACTCCCAGATACAAGGTCATGGTTAACCAACGAAGGAATGAAGGCAAAACTCACATAAACTTCTTCCTATCCTGCACCCTCAACATCCTCTCCTCCACACTCTCCCTCACAATAAACCTCAGCACTCTCACCTCCCCCGTCTGCCCCATCCTATGCACCCGATCAATCGCCTGCGCCTCAACCGCAAAACTCCACCACGGATCCATCATATAGACTCTCTTTGCCATCGTCAGATTAAGGCCGACACCGCCCGCTCTAAGACTCAACAGCAATACAATCCCCTTCTCACTATTCTTAAACTCCTGCAGCACCGCCGCTCGCGCCTTCTGCGGCATCGAGCCATCGAGCCTTAGAAACGGCAGCGAGACTCGCGTAAGCGCCGGCTCGATCAAGCTGAGAAACGACGTGAATTGGCTGAAGACGACGGATTTCATACCGGGGTGTTCTCTGCGGAGAGTTTTGAGATTCGCCAGCAGCGCCTGGATTTTCGCGGAGCCGTTCGAGCCGATTCTCTGGAGGGTGATTTTTGGTTTCCCGGCGGTACTATCCGGGTGCGCGTCATCTTTCACGACCTCGAAGATATCGTGGGAGTTCACGACTTCGCGACAGCTGAAGCAGCGGGGGAGCTCGCCTTTGTCGGTTTGATGCTTGATGTAATCCAGGAGGCATTTCTTGCAGGCCGAGTGCCAGCAGCCGGTGACGGTCTGCTCGATCATCGGTTCCTCGGTGCAGATGGGGCATTCGTTTTCTGCTTCGTCGCGGATTTGCTCGAGGACGTGGGCGCCGAAGACGTTGGTGTCGGCTTCTTCGCTGAGCTTGAATCGCTCAATCAGGTTTTGGAGATCCATGTCGTCGGCTAGACCGTTGGCTGCGTCAGCGGCTTCGGCGGCCTCTTCTTCGTCTGCTACAAGATTTTGGTTGCGTGTGAGGATTGGATGACAACATGATTGACGAAGGCGCAGAATCTGGGCAAAGATACTTGTGTATGCTCTTAGGACCGTGCCAGCTTCGACATTGGCTGCAAAGGTTCGTTTAGCACGCGTGAAAATATGATTGTAGACTTCGCGTTCGGGCTCCGAAAGCTCGATACTGATGATGTCGACGGTTTTGGGAGGAAGAGGTACCAGCGCCTCGCCGCTTGGTGTTTTCATGTCTTTTGTTCGACGGAGTACAAGAGGTTCAAGCACGGTTTGGACAACGTCAAGGGCGCGCATGAAGTCTTTAGATTCGAATGGAATTGTGATGAAAGTCCTCCAGAAAGAGAAGTTGCTCCAAGGCTCTACACGTAGGAATCGAACCAAGCTGAAAAGATCTTCTAATCGATTCACGATAGGTGTTCCTGTAAGCGCCCATCGATGCTCCGCAGCAATCTCATAGCCTTGTATTGGATTAGTAGATGATTCCACCTCTAAATACTAGTGCAGCGAATTCGGTGTACTTACATGCTTTTGCTGTCTTGGACTGTCTGTTTTTGATGTGATGGGCTTCGTCTAATATCACGCGGAAGAATGAGAGAGAAAAGAGACCACCATGACTGCCCCTATCCCCATTCCGAGCGGCAACTTGATTGAATTCTGACAATACAACACCGTAACTAGTAATGATAACATTCGGCGCCGCCGCAGCATTCGCTTCACAGCAAAGAGCTTGTAGGTTAGCTGTTTTATCATTCCCATAATAAACGATACTCTTCAATGTCCCATCCTTGGAAGCATTTTCGGCTTCACTCTGCCATTGGGCAAGAAGGGACATTGGAGCCACAACTAGGGTAGTACAAGGCGCACGTTCCACAAATGATGAATTGGCTGGCAGTCGTGGAAGCATGTTAACGGATGTCGCTTTCGATCGCTTCTCGTCAAGTCTCATGGCTACGTCGGATTTGTTTGAATGAATCAGACTCATCATTTCGATGGTCTTTCCCAAACCCATCTCATCAGCCAGAATGCCACCGAGACAATGCTGCTCCTGAACGGGGAATTTTAAGGAGAGTGCGCCAGAGTAGGGATTGACATAGAATTTATGCTGATCTGCAACTTGCAACACTTCTTTATCTTCCATATCTTTGGTAGGCCAAGCATACTCTTCCCATAGGGGATGCATTGAGGCCTCTCTCTTCTCGTCTCTCTGATCTCGCTCCTTTGACATCATCCAGTGTAATGCTTGCTTCTGGTATGGCCGGAGATCCATAGCAAAAGTATCCGCTGGTTCGGCTTCTGGAGCATTGAAATCAAATGATTGAGCTTTACTATAAAGTGTATCAAGTTGGTCTTGCTCAAGCTCTTTCCCTTCCTCAGCCTCCTCGGAAGGTGGAGAAGACCCAGTTGAATCTGGAGTTTTAGAGTCGTCCTTGTCGTAATGCTCGGCCGCCTCCGTAGCATTGAGGAGTCCTTGACGCTTGTGCCTAGCCGTTGCCTCGCTCGTCTGGGTCGGTAACAGGTTGATTTCCTCAAACAATTTTACCAAAGCGACTTGGCGAAGTCTCAAGCCTTTCTCTTCTGTTGTCTCCTTTTCCTCGAACAGACCTGTTTTGCGGTTATCTGGGGCCTTGAAACTTTGATCGTCAAAAGCTGTTCTAAGCAATGAACACCTGAGTTGAAGAAAAATGGTATCATTCGTTCGTATTCTCTCAGGGGCATATACACAGGTCCCTTCGAATTTGCAAACTTTCTGGTCGATCAGCGTTGAGACCCAATTAGCAGTCTCACGAGGGAGACGGCCAACTTCGAAACCTTTGGAGTTTGTGAATCGCACAATCACGTCAACCCGTTTGGCAGCCGCGCTATTTGGCTTTGGCGCCTGTGTCACCGCAGGTCTCCCTTTCCCTTTTCCAATCGGTATTTTGGGTGGCTGTATTTTTTGTCGTTCGATTCGTACAATCTCGCCGTGCTTGATCAATGTTGTGCCACTTTTAGTAGCCCAGCCTCCAACCCCAAAAGCTCCTATGTATCGATATTCTGGCATTGTTCGTCGTGGTGAAGCCGCTCTTGGTGAGTCGTCGGGTGTCGAATCGTTCGTTTCTCTTTTATTGCTGCCATTGGCAGGCTTCATAAAAGAGTCGACAGTCCCTTTCGCGCGGAGTCCCGAGACAACTACGGTCTCTTTCCATGATCCGTCAAAATACATGTTCACAGCTCTCTCAATATCATTCCCGGAAGCTTCTTGGAGCCTTTTAATCACATCTGCCGCCACCGAGTTGCCAATGAAATTCTCCAGAGTTTCCTTGAAGCTGGATGGTGGAGCTTCCCCAGCTGTTGAACTGTCTGTTGAGACATCGTGGATTTTTCTATCTTCCGGGGATCCTGCTTCCTCAATGCTCGTAGGAGGAAGCGCGTCCAATTCATCCGGCACGTCTGCTATTGCCTCCTCCGTCAGTGAAGAGTCGAATCCCTCAGATGTTTCAGCGAAGAACCTTCTTCTCTTCGCCGGAGGCCCCTCCATCTCTGCAAAACTCATCTGGGATCTACAAAGCAAAAATTTAGCATTTCGGCTCTAGGAGGACTGAAGTATTGTATGGTGAGTAGTAATGCCGGTAGGTTGATTTGCGAACGCGAAGTCACGCGCTGGACGCGACAAAAATCAATTTAAGGTTCGGTATCTTGGTGACGTCGAGATCCTTGACAATATTTTTAAATGCCGAACATGCATGCAGCAACGCCCCAGAAGTCGGTATATAGCAGCAAGTTGCACATTTCCTTTATTCATGGATTAGTTATAGCAGACGGTCACTCATAAATGAAGAGATTCCAGGTCCTACGAGGGCTTCGAAGTTGTGCTGGTGCACAATCAATATCGAAATGCACCTACTCTACCACATCTTATAGTACGCCTGCCCCGCACAGTAGCAGGTTGACCGATGAAGATATCAATCGCGCCAGAGCATATTGTTCGAGCCTCGTCCAGTGAGTTTGGAATCTCATCTCATGACTCTAATAGCAGTATCTAATCGTGGTTAGGAAGTTCGATTCGCCATCATACACACTTCAAACCTTCGTGCCTTCGTCAACGAGAGATGCGTATCTCTCAATTCGTGCCTTAAATATCGAACTAGCACGAATACCAGATGTAGTTTCGAATCCTACTGTTGGTGCGCTACGCATGCAGTTCTGGCGCGATAATATCAATCGAACATTTGCGAAAACCCCTCCCAAAGAGCCCGTCGCAATACTCCTACACCATGCGCTCACTTCTTTGCAGTCGCGCTATGAAGGCATCACGACTAGTGTGATGAAGGGCTGGTTTATGAAAGTCATTAACACAAGGGAGCAATATATGGACAATCGGCCATATACCAATTTGGAGGCAGTGGAGATGTATGCTGAAAATACATATTCTACGTTGATGTATTTGACATTAGCAGCTTTGCCACTTAACTCAATGGCTGTGGACCATGTAGCCAGTCACATTGGTAAGGCGACTGGAATCGCAGCAGTCCTAAGAGGCTTGCCACTGATAGCGTTCCCACCGCCTCCAAACCATCATAGTAATAATGCAGCTTTTGGGGGCGCTCTAGGCGGGAACACTGGAGGTCGTCAGGGGGCCGTTGTTTTGCCACTAGATATCATGGCTGAAGCAGGTGTCAAGGAAGAGGAAGTCTTGAGACACGGGGCGGAAGCTCCTGGTCTAAAAGACGCTATTTTCAAGGTTGCAACCAGAGCGAATGATCATTTGATCACGGCCAGAGAAATGCACAAAAACCTTCGAGCAGGGAGAGATGCAGGTCATGAGTTTGAGCATCAAGATGAGGAGGGACACCTCTATCATGACTCAAGTGAAGACACCCAGGTCAATAATTTAAATAGGGGCTTTGGTATCCTTATGCAGGCAGTTCCTACAAGGCTATGGCTGGAGAAGTTAGAGAAGGTCGACTTTGATGTCTTCAGACCAGAGTTGAGGGCGAGAGAGTGGAAGCTGCCTTACAGAGCGTATTGGGCTTATAGTCAGCGGACGATTTGATGTATTATATCACTAAATTAATGAATATATGCCAGACCAACTTTGCTGTTTTGATGATAAATAATATTCCGTTTGTCATTGCAAATACCCAGTACTGCTTTCTTGTCTGACTGTAGGCCTCACTTACAAAGACTGCCGTCTTTTATGATTTGGACAGAAAGAAAATCACGATCCATGTGTTTAACGACTCTCATTTGTCTTTATGATTCTCAGTTCCCTGTTTCTACACACTCATATCATTGTGATAACATCAAGCCTCACTTGGCTCAACTTTTCTTCGTACTTCACTTCGACTTCTTCTCCCAAGCCACCAGCCCCCTCAGTACCTCCACCCGACCCCAATCCTTTCCGAACCCGGCCCATACCTTGCATCTCTCTCGCCACATCTTGTTTCCGCATGGCGAGCATTATTCCTACACTCGAACGAGCAATAATCATTAACAAATTTCGGCCGCATATTCCATCGATTCGGCAGACACGAATTCGGCATGTCGAACGGAATCCCCGGCCTCGCCAATTCTCTCGGGTCGTTGATTCGCGCGAGCTGTGCATATATCAGATAGCAGTTTGAGCCTGCGTAGAGACTCCGATGCCCGCAGAGAGGCTCTATGCTCCAGTAGTTACACATGATGTTTATCCTGGGGATAGAGGGGGAACTATTCTGGGCAGCGGCGTACAGACATGGAGAGCAGCGTTGTTATTATAGGAGATACAGAGAGCATGATTGACATGTTGAGCGAGAGTTACGATCAAGATCTAGAGGTAACACTTGGTTTGACTATGAGTCCTTCTCTGCTGGTGGTTTGAAAAGTCACTGTGTGCTGTTGTGCGGCTCATATTTCCCGGAAATGCAAAACGACGACGGGACGAAGAAGCTAAAATAGAAATCTTCCGATGACAGGCCAATTGGTACGGATGCTGTGCATGCTGCACTGCGACCAGGTGCTGCGAAGATTGTGTCGCATCACTATGGTTCACGAACCTCAAACGACCACTAAAGACGTCTACGTAAAACCTATTGCTCTGTTGTTTGGAGGAGTACCAGATCTCGTAAGATATTGTTTCATGCAGGTTGTGATGTGATGTGAAAGTTGACGGCGCAAACGAGGCTCTTGTGTGACGGTAATCGGAAAGAACAGTTTGCTAGAAAAGAGAATCACGAGAAGTGATGACTACACGGCAAGCCAACAGTGAAGAAATATCTGGTTGAATATGTAACTGCGATTAGGGATATCTATTCTAACACGACCCGTGGGTATAATGAATAAATACAAAACCACTCTAGAATCTTTGGGATCTATTGTGGGAGATTCTTCTGCAGCCGTTCCTCGTAATGCCCAAATAATGCTTGATCATCCATTCCGGTAGCGATTAGACTGACTTCACTGCTAGCTCTGCTGGTTCTGTTCAACTTCGATGTGATTGCATCAACGTCAACGTTGAGGTAATCTCTCAAGAACCCACCAACCTCAATATTCTCATGGTTTCCACGTAGAACATCTGCAGCATAGCCATAAATGTTCACATCTACAGCAGAGTGGCCATGGGTTGACCATCCAATTTGCGCTCTGCGACTAATAATCTCTGCGAATGCATATGCTGAAAGCGCAGGGTTTGAGATTACCAACTCAATTTCTTCATCAGTTACGTCCATGACACCAAGACCTTCTTGAACAAGCTTGTTCTCAACGAAATGTCTGAGTTTCTTGCCGCTCTCTTTGGTATCTTCAATGTGAGCACGCAATGCTCTAGAAAGATATTCTGCGGAGTGTGATGCGTTTGCCAGGACCTCAGGATGCCATAGATATTGAGGATAAGAAGCATGAAGTTCTAAGAAACATATTAGCTAAATCCTCTGAATTTATGTACAAGATATAATTACGTCTTGCGACAGCCAATCCACCAGTCTCATGATCGCTGGTAGCAACGAGAGCTCCTTCAGTATCGCTGTTGTCTAAGAAGTCAACCACACTTTGGAACGCACGATCGTAGGCGAGCACCTCGTGGACCTGGGCGGCCTGTATTTATGTGTCAGTAATTATTTCATTGAATAATGCACGGTTGAGGGGGTCCGAAACTGTTTGGCTAGGAAATCACATATACGGCTCTCAATACTTACAGGATCATTCCCGTGGCCTGCGTGATCGATGCGGCTTCCTTCAATCATTAGGAAGAATCCCTTGTCACTGTCCTTGGTTGCGGCTTCAAGGGCTGCCAAGGCGGTTCTAGCCATTTCATCGAGAGATGGATAAATATCGTTCATGTTGCGTCGATCGAGCTCAAAAGGAATATCGGTGTCGGAGAAGAGACCCAACAAGGGTAGCTTGACGTTCTTTCCATATTTCAAATCATCGAACTCAGCTCTGCTGTTAATGTATTTCCATCCGTATTTTTCCTGGGCTAACTTGGTGACATCGCGACTGTCGGCTCTGCAACTGGAAGCTGTCGTATTTGGAAGGAAGTGGCATCGACCACCTCCCAACATCAAATCCACAACTCGGTATCCCAGTGGATGCTCTCCAACTTCCTGTAAGGCGATTGAGTCCCCCTCAATGCGATAGTCGACGTGTGAAGCAAAACAGGCTGGTGTTGCGTCTGTAATATCGGTGGTAACAACCACTGCAATAATCAGTATAATAGAGACATGGATGGAATGCTTATCACTTACGTCCAGTCATATAGCCAGCCTTCTTTGCTGCTTCTAGAACAGTACCGCAAGGGGTATGATCTGGCAGCATAGATATCGCGCCGTTGTAGCTTTTCCTGCCACAGCTAAAGGCAGTAGCACCTGCGGCGCTGTCGGTGACGAGACTGCTGCTCGACCTTGTTCGCGAAGATCCGATGAAATGCTGGTCGAGGTGGAGGACGTCGTTGAAAGGTAGATCTTCTTGTAATTGGCGGAAGCTTCGAGTTAAGCTTAGCGACGCCGGTCCCATGCCATCACTGACCATGAATATGAGGTTGCGTTTTCCGCTCTTCTTAGACTTTTGTGGCGCATTTTGATGTTGGGTTAGTAGCACTGCTAGAACGATGACAGCAGCTGTAGCAAGAACCGCCCAAACAAAGATGCCGGCCTCTCGCCAGAACCCAGCCCTCCTGCCAGAAGTATTTACCTCCTTTCTTTGATTACCAAGGAGGGCGTCATCTTCGGCGGCGGCTCGCTCTTCAGAATTCGACGATGACGGTCGTCCTGAAGCGAAAAGAGGGCTGTTATTCGTCTGCCCCATGGTTTATTTCTCTGAAATGGTCGAATATCTAAGTGAAGTCAAATCGGCGACCACTATCCTAATGTGAGCTTTTCCTTCGAAATAGTAGCTCTAGGAATTAGTATAGAGGCGTTTCTAGGTCTGAGACATTTGGGCTCACGAGGTTTAAGTCAAGGCGCTTTTCGTCTGGGCAACCAAGACGTCGGTGAAAGCGGTGATGTAATCTTTAATACACAAAATGAAACCTGCCAATCACATTTGCGATTTCCCAATATCATGACAGTAGAGAATTTACGAAATATGAATGCGGTTTACTTGTCATTGTTAAATTATTTTATTTTGGCAGTCACAAACTTGCATCTTCTTTCGAGAAAACAGCCTTGCGACGATAGCCGTTCTTTGAAAGGCTTGCCTTCCTTCTTGGTGATAGTAGGGCGCCAAGGATTACTTCCGCAGTGCATCAGGTTTACTGAATCTCGAGCAGCGTTCTTCCAATGTTCGTAGCTCAATAAAGCCCAGAGTAATTCACATTTTATAAAATTCGATTCTTTACCTTGCCGACCGGTTGCAGTGACGCTCGCTATATGAACCCACAACACAATATCAATAGAACTTAAGATTCGTCATCACATGCCATATGAAGTTCACATAGATAGTGTGGCCGCACTTCCTCATATTGCCCTTGTAGATACTCTATGATTGAGTAACAGAACAAAACATTATCTGACAGTCGTGTTTGCACACCGGGCACAATCTGAGTGGTTTCTCACTTCGGATCCAGAGACCTTGCAGAATCCTGACAGTCACTCCTCAGAGTGCAATCAAAGCCAACTCGATTCTCTCACAGATCCGACATTGGACAGCCACTCTTTCATTGAAGAGAATTCGGTATTTGTCAAGAAAGCCGGAGCTCATGAAATTCGTGAAAGCCCTGATAGATACAGCTAGTTTTTTCCGCTGCGCTACATCCAGCCTTTCCAGTCAAACACCAACAAACCCAGGACCAATCACCCTTAGCGCTTCTTTTGTTGAGATTCCTTAAGAACCTTCTTGACGATCTTCTGCTCCTCAATCAAGAAAGCCCTGACGATACGATCCTTGACACAGTTGGCGCATCTCGATCCTCCGTATGCGCGTTGAACGGTCTTCTTTGGTCGGGAGATTGTGGCATATTCGCGAGGTCGGAGGGCTGGGATCTGTAGCAGAGACATTAGCACATGCCCCACTGCCTTCTTTCCAATATCTCCAATGTAAAGTGATTTCCAGAGTAGGTTCTGCCTTCCATAGGGCCTATCGAGAGACTCCGCATTCGAACAAAATATGCTGCATCGATGTTTTCCCACGATGAAAAAATTTCGTTCCTGCGAGCGAATCCGCACTCTTCTCAATCCCATGCGAATCACTAAATAGTTGTACTTACACCTGGCAATTTGATACCACAGTCACCACATTTTGGTGCAGTACCGGCCTTCTTGATGTGAAGGTATCGTAGCTCGCCGCCTGGGGTCTTGACGACTCTGACCTTGTTTGATCGAGTGTTGTATCTATTTACCATCAATATAAAATTTCTTCAGCCGGGAGTTCGAGAAACTCACGGGTTGCGGCGTCTGTAGGTCAATCTGGTGGACGGCATCTTGGCGAATTTTGACTTCGTTGGTCGAATTGATGGCGATGTCGTTGTCGTTGTCTGGAATTCTTTCTAAAAAGATATTTCGCGAAATTCAATTGTGGGCGAGCTAATCGGCTAGGGTCTACACCGAATATAGTTAGGCTCATTGCAGCCATGATGTGCTGCCTTTGTGCCTCAAACATTTTCAGGCACTCAAAGTTATCCTTCGAATACGCTAGTAACAGCTCCCGAGTAAGAACATAAAATTTATCTCCACGCGCCTCGCGATAATCATCATTTCCATCAATTTGCCTTTTATCAACAACAGGTCGAAGCTAGGAGAGGCTTCAAATCTAGGGTAATTTGTGACGGGAACTGGGATTTGCTACCTGGAACATTGAAAATGTCATCAATCCCTCCCCCGCCTCCGCCTGGATGGAGTTCTTCAGCAGTTCCATCTATGCCTCTGGGCGCGCCACCTGGTGCTCCTCCTCCACCAGGTTATCGACCACCATCGGATCCCCAAGTCGCGAAGTATGCACAGAAGAAGAAAGACTGGCTACGAACACAACGAAATCGATTCGGCGAAAAGCGAAAAGGAGGATTTGTGGAAACTCAGAAGGCTGATATGCCCCCGGAGCATCTGCGCAAGATTGTGAAAGATATTGGAGATGTATCGCAGAAGAAGTTCAGCAGCGACAAGCGAAGTTACCTCGGTGCGCTAAAGTTTATGCCACACGCAGTAATGAAGTTGCTTGAGAATATGCCGATGCCATGGGAGTCTGCGAGGGAGGTAAAGGTCCTGTATCATGTTAACGGTTGCCTAACTTTGGTTAATGAGATTCCAAGAGTTATAGAGCCGGTCTTTCATGCACAATGGGCAACTATGTGGATTTGTATGAGGCGAGAGAAGAGCGACAGAAGGCATTTCAAGAGAATGCGTTTCCCGCCGTTTGATGACGAAGAGCCGCCACTTTCATGGTCAGAGAACATCGAGGACGTTGAACCGCTAGAGCCTATTCAGTTGGAGCTTTCTGAGGATGAAGATAGCGCCGTTCTGGAATGGTTCTATGAGAATCGACCTCTTCTCGACACACCGCATGTTAATGGCCCGAGTTACAAAGAATGGAACCTCACATTACCGCAGATGGCAACATTATATCGATTAAGTCGACCCCTACTTAGCGATATTGTCGATAAGAACTATTTCCACATGTTTGAACTGAAAAGTTTCCAGACAGCCAAGGCTCTGAATGTTGCCATACCAGGTGGCCCTCGGTTTGAGCCTTTGTACAAGGACGTCGATCCGAATGAAGAAGATTTTGGAGAGTTTAACGCCATTGATCGTATCATTTTCCGAGCTCCTATCAGAACCGAGTATCGTGTCGCCTTTCCGTTCTTATACAACTCTCTACCTCGCAGTGTCAAGCTGTCGTGGTATTCACATCCACAGGTAGTTTATGTACGCGCCGAGGATCCGAGCCTACCCGCATTTTACTTCGATCCTGTAATCAATCCGATTTCTTCCAGATCAGTTGCACCGAAAAATATCACAATTAGTCACGAAGATGAGATTTTCGGGCCGGGGAACAATGAGGAGCCGGAAGAAGATGCTTTCCGACTTCCAGGTGATGCTGAACCATTCCTTGCCGAAGAAGAACTATATACGAGCGAAACGGCTTCAGCTATATCCTTGTGGTGGGCCCCATTTCCTTTCGATCGAAGATCCGGCCGAATGGTGCGAGCCCAGGATGTGCCCCTCATTAAGCAGTGGTATCTGGAGCACTGCCCGCAAGGACAACCTGTAAAGGTCAGAGTGTCATATCAGAAGTTGCTCAAAACCTACGTCCTAAATGAGCTTCACAAGAGAAAGCCAAAGGCACAGAGCAAACAGAGCTTGATGAAGTCATTGAAGCAAACGAAGTTCTTCCAACAAACCACGATCGATTGGGTTGAAGCTGGTCTTCAAGTCTGTCGACAAGGTTTTAATATGCTGAACCTCCTCATTCACCGCAAAAACCTTACATACCTACATCTCGACTACAACTTCAACCTGAAGCCTGTTAAGACGCTGACCACGAAGGAGCGCAAAAAGTCTCGTTTCGGAAACGCGTTCCATCTCATGCGTGAGATCCTGAAATTGACAAAGTTAATCGTTGATGCCCAGGTTCAATATCGCCTGGGAAACATTGACGCCTTCCAGCTCGCAGACGGCATTCTCTATGCTTTCAACCACGTTGGTCAGTTGACTGGAATGTATCGATATAAATACAAGTTAATGCACCAGATTCGTTCTTGTAAAGATTTGAAGCATTTAATTTATTATCGATTCAATTCCGGACCCGTAGGCAAGGGACCTGGATGTGGTTTCTGGGCGCCTGCCTGGAGAGTCTGGCTCTTCTTCATGCGTGGTATTATTCCACTTCTGGAGCGATGGTTGGGTAACCTTCTTTCTAGACAGTTTGAGGGACGTCACAGTAAGGGTGTTGCTAAGACAGTCACAAAACAGCGTGTCGAATCGCACTTTGATTTGGAGCTTCGAGCGTCAGTGATGGCCGATCTTATGGACATGATGCCGGAAGGTATCAAACAGAATAAGGTTAACACCGTTCTTCAACATTTATCAGAGGCATGGAGATGTTGGAAGAGTAACATCCCTTGGAAGGTTCCAGGTCTGCCAGCACCTATTGAAAACATCATCCTCCGTTACGTGAAGAGCAAGGCGGATTGGTGGATCTCTGTGGCTCATTACAACAGAGAGCGTATCCGTCGTGGGGCCACTGTTGATAAGACTGTTGCGAAGAAGAATCTTGGTCGTCTGACTCGACTTTGGCTCAAGGCCGAACAAGAAAGGCAGCACAATTATATGAAGGATGGCCCGTACGTATCATCAGAAGAGGCTGTAGCTATCTATACTACTACTGTGCACTGGCTCGAATCTCGAAAATTCTCTCCCATTCCATTCCCTAGCGTTTCTTACAAGCATGACACCAAGATCTTGATCCTTGCGCTTGAACGACTTCGGGAAGCCTATTCGGTCAAAGGTCGATTAAATCAAAGCCAGCGTGAAGAGCTTGCTTTGATAGAGCAAGCCTACGACAGCCCCGGAACCACACTCGAGAGAATCAAACGATTCCTCCTGACACAGCGTGCTTTCAAAGAAGTCGGTATCGATATGAACGACAACTACAGCACTATCAACCCGGTATATGACATTGAGCCTGTGGAGAAGATCAGCGATGCATATCTTGACCAGTACCTATGGTATCAAGCAGATCAACGCCATCTTTTCCCAGCTTGGATCAAGCCTTCGGATTCGGAGGTTCCACCTTTACTCACCTATAAATGGGCTCAGGGTATAAACAACCTTGATAAAGTATGGGAAACGGCAGATGGAGAGTGCAATGTCATGATTGAGACCCAGCTATCAAAGGTGTATGAGAAGATCGACTTAACACTCCTCAATCGCTTGCTCCGTCTGATCATGGATCACAATCTTGCTGATTACATATCGTCCAAAAATAACGTTCAGTTGACCTACAAGGATATGAACCACGTCAACAGCTACGGAATGATTAGGGGTCTCCAGTTCTCAGCCTTTGTCTTCCAGTACTACGGACTTGTCCTTGATCTCTTACTTCTAGGTCTTCAGCGTGCGAGTGAAATCGCGGGTCCACCAGCAAGCCCGAATGACTTCCTTCAGTTCAGAGACCGTGAGACTGAGACGAGACATCCTATCCGTTTGTACACAAGATACATTGATCGCATATGGGTGTTCTTCCGTTTCACGGCTGATGAATCTCGCGATCTTATTCAACGATTCCTTACCGAGCAACCTGACCCCAACTTTGAGAATGTCATTGGTTACAAGAACAAGAAGTGCTGGCCAAGAGACTCGCGCATGCGTCTCATGAGACACGACGTTAATCTCGGTCGCGCCGTTTTCTGGGACTTGAAGAACCGCCTGCCAAGATCAGTTACTACTATTGAATGGGATGATACCTTTTCAAGTGTGTACAGTAGGGACAATCCTAACCTTCTGTTCTCGATGTGCGGCTTCGAAGTCAGAATCCTTCCTAAGATTCGAAACCAGAATGATGAGTTCCCGGTCAAGGACAGTGTATGGTCGTTGGTGGACAACACAAGCAAAGAGAGAACTGCACATGCATTTTTGCAGGTGACCGAAGAAGATATTGCCAAGTTCAACAATCGCATCCGACAAATTCTAATGTCCTCTGGTTCCACTACGTTTACTAAAATCGCCAACAAGTGGAACACCACGTTGATTGCGCTGTTCACATATTATCGTGAAGCTGCTGTTTCGACCGTCAACTTGTTAGATACTATTGTCAAGTGCGAGACAAAGATTCAGACTCGAGTCAAGATTGGTCTCAACTCCAAGATGCCATCTCGATTCCCGCCAGCTGTTTTCTACACACCCAAAGAACTTGGTGGTCTTGGTATGATTTCCGGATCGCACATCCTCATTCCAACCAGTGACAAGAGATGGTCCAAACAGACCGATACTGGTGTCACACATTATCGTGCAGGAATGACCCACGATGAGGATACTCTTATTCCCAACATTTTCCGATACATTATACCTTGGGAGGCTGAATTCATTGATTCTCAACGTGTGTGGACTGAGTACTCGCAGAAGCGTCTAGAGGCCAATCAGCAGAATCGGAGACTCACCCTCGAGGATCTCGAAGATAGTTGGGATCGTGGTTTGCCCCGTATCAACACGTTGTTCCAGAAAGATAGAAGCACTCTAAGTTTCGACAAAGGTTTCCGTGCCCGCACTGAGTTCAAGACATATCAATTGATGAAGAGTAATCCTTTCTGGTGGACTAGTCAACGTCATGATGGAAAGCTGTGGAATCTCAACGCCTATCGTACTGATGTGATTCAAGCCCTTGGTGGTGTCGAAACAATTCTCGAGCATACCTTGTTCAAAGCAACAGCTTTCCCCTCTTGGGAAGGTCTTTTCTGGGAGAAAGCTTCTGGATTTGAAGAGTCCATGAAGTTCAAGAAGCTGACAAATGCTCAACGATCTGGTCTCAATCAAATCCCGAATCGTCGATTCACTCTGTGGTGGTAAGTGCATCTTCTTCGTTTGTTTTGGTTCGAGCTTTTATTACACATTGACTTCTTGATTTCCTTCCCTTCCAAATTCGAAGAGTTTAGTGTTCGGATTCTTATTTTGCATTTGATTCTTGGAATCCTGCCCTTTCAGATGCAAAGATCTGAATGTCCAAGAGAAATCCCAAGAACACTTGCTGGATTTCAGAAGGCAGAAGTAAAGGAATTAGTGTTCTTTCTGCCTCAAGATTGCCAATACCAGTTATTGCCTCCGGCTTGGCCATTTCTTACTCACCCAATTATTCCGCATCTTAATGTCCATCTGCGTCTCAAATACCGTCTTTTTAATGAACCTTACTGACGTATAATTCTTAGGTCGCCCACTATCAACAGGGCAAACGTTTATGTTGGTTTCCAAGTCCAACTGGATCTTACTGGTATCTTCTTGCATGGAAAGATCCCAACCCTCAAAATCTCCCTCATTCAGATCTTCAGGGCACATTTGTGGCAGAAGATTCACGAGTCAGTTGTTATGGATCTCTGTCAAGTGTTCGACCAGGAACTCGAGCAGCTCGGTATTGAGACTGTGCAAAAGGAGACTATCCATCCCAGAAAGTCGTACAAAATGAACAGTTCTTGCGCCGATATCCTTTTGTTCGCCAGTCACAAGTGGAACGTTACTCGCCCATCGATCCTATTTGACACAAAGGATGTCATTGAGGCCACGACCACCAACAAATTCTGGGTTGATGTCCAACTTCGTTATGGTGATTATGATTCGCATGACATTGAACGTTATGTTCGTGCCAAGTATCTCGATTACACCACCGACAGCATGAGTATCTATCCTTCAGCGACTGGTCTTATGATTGGTATTGATTTGGCGTATAATCTTTACTCCGCCTACGGTCAGTATTTCCCAGGTCTTAAGCAATTAGTACAACAGGCTATGGCGAAGATCATGAAGGCCAACCCTGCCCTTTATGTGCTCCGCGAACGTATCAGAAAGGGTCTGCAACTCTACGCTTCTGAAAGCAACCAGGAGTTCTTGAATTCCCAGAATTACTCCGAACTCTTCAGCAACCAGATCCAACTCTTCATTGACGATACCAACGTTTACCGTGTTACCATTCACAAAACCTTTGAGGGTAACTTGACCACCAAACCAATCAACGGAGCAATTTTCATCTTCAATCCTCGTACAGGACAACTCTTCTTGAAGATCATTCATACGAGCGTCTGGGCTGGGCAAAAACGTCTAGGACAGTTGGCCAAATGGAAGACAGCTGAAGAAGTTGCAGCACTTATCCGGTCACTGCCCATTGAAGAGCAACCGAAACAGCTTATCGTTACCAGAAAAGGTCTTCTTGATCCTCTTGAGGTGCATCTGCTTGACTTCCCTAACATCTCTATCCGTGCATCTGAGCTACAACTACCTTTCCAGGCCGCCATGAAGGTCGAAAAGCTTGGGGACATGATTTTGCGTGCTACGGAGCCCCAGATGGTTTTGTTCAATCTTTATGATGAATGGCTGAAGTCGATCTCGTCCTACACCGCATTCTCTCGTCTCATTCTTATTCTCCGTGCCCTCCACGTCAACCAGGATAAGACGAAACTACTATTGCGACCTAACAAGACCGTGATCACACAAGAGCATCACATTTGGCCTACGTTGTCAGATGAGGACTGGATCAAGGTGGAAACGCAGTTACGTGATCTCATCCTTAATGATTATGGCAAAAAGAACAATGTGAATACATCCAGTCTCACAAGCAGTGAAGTTCGAGACATCATCTTGGGTATGGAAATTAGTGCTCCATCTATGCAACGTCAACAAGCTGCCGAGATCGAGAAGCAACAACAAGAGCAGCAGCAGCTCACGGCAGTCACGACGAAGACACAGAACGTTCATGGTGAGGATATCATTGTCACGACCACATCGCAGTTCGAACAGCAAACCTTTGCCTCCAAGACGGAGTGGAGAACAAGGGCTATCGCTACATCAAACTTGAGGACCCGTTCAAACAATATTTACATTTCTTCGGACGACATCAAGGAAGATGATCACTACACTTACATTATGCCAAAGAACATCTTGAAGAGATTCGTTACTATCGCCGATCTTCGTGTTCAGGTAGCTGGTTATCTCTACGGATCATCGCCTCCTGACAATGATCAAGTGAAGGAAATCCGCTGTATTGTCATGATTCCTCAAATTGGTAGTACTCGTGATGTGCAGCTACCTCAACAGTTACCACAACATGAATACCTCGACCAAATGGAGCCGTTAGGAATTATTCATACCGTCTCTGGGAACGAACCACCATACATGACGGCTATGGATGTGACACAACACGCACGTTTGATGAACGCCCACAAGACTTGGGACAAGAAGACAGTCACTATGACCGTCTCATTCACTCCGGGGAGTGTTTCATTGGCTTCCTGGGCCCTGACACCTCAAGGATACAAATGGGGTGCGGAGAACAAAGACCTTGGCAGTGATCAGCCACAAGGCTTCAGCACAAGCATGGGCGAAAAATGCCAACTTCTCCTCAGTGACAAGATTCGTGGTTATTTCTTGGTACCTGAGATGAACACATGGAATTACAGTTTCATGGGAAGCACCTTTGGTAATTTGGAGAAGAAGCCCATACACGTGAAAATCGATACACCGTTACCATTCTATAACGAGCAACATCGTCCTCTACATTTCCAGAATTTCGCAGAGCTGGAGGACATATGGGTCGACCGCGAAGACACCTTCGCATAGAGTTTCTACGGTGTACGCAGCGAGAGTAGGCATATTCAAACTGATGATTTGGGAGGGGCTAAGAATTGGGCGGATAAGAGTTCAGCGTTGGATTATATCAAATTTGAATTTCTGGTCGTGGGGCGTTTGAGGCAGGCACGCACTGTAACAATGTAATCATCTGTAAAAAAAAACAAGAAATACCTAGCTATGAATGAAATGATCATGAGAATAGTCACGAAGACGTAGTTAATGCACTATGCGGAACGCTTCTTCACTTACCGCTTTTTCTGCTAGACTAGATCTCACTCTCACCGTAAAAGTTTTATCTAATCCACTGTTACACAACGATACCCTCACCCCTTTTGTTGTCGCATTTGGAACGTGCGAAGTGTCTGATCGGCGGCCGCACGATTTCCGTCATGGTACGGCCCACCAGGTCTGTGCAGCGTAAAGTGGAATTCGGATATGATGATGTAAAATGGGATACCATGCCTGCATGCAAAGAATGGGTTGCATACCGGCATGAATAGGATCTGATGATCCTACGTCGGATACTGCCATCATACGGGTATGTCAGAACTTATAAATCAATGTTGTAGGCCAAACGCATATTGGCTTTTTGGGGGCGGACTTGTTCAATGATATTGCATAGTTACGATGAGGCGTTCGCAAGGCTTGCCCGCCCCAAACCATGTCTACTTTGTTCTTCTCCTTCACTCGTTTTGAGACCTGCAGCGAGAGTCCCTGGTGGCTTCCAATCGATTTATTGTAAATGAAGGCTGTATGCATGCCCCACCACCGTTTTAATGCATATCCTTACCTCAGATAAAATGCGTATGGATACTTTTTGTACAGTACATTGATTTGTTCACATCTCTGTTGCTATAGTCGGAGTACCGAATGTAAACATCATGGTGCATGTAAGTCTTACTTCGTATATCTCGTAGACATTGATCGTGAAGAGGAAGATACGCTTCTATTGTCTGAACCCATCTGTCTGCGTTAGCATCCATCCCACTTGACTTAGTAGAGATATCAGTAATCAACAAATACATTATTGTGGTACCCTTCATCATTCGCTCTCGCTTCCCTCCGAGCATCAGAAGTATTCTGGCAGAAGTACGAAGTACGGATCCATGGAAACTATCAAATGTTTCTAGAACTAGACCTATTCCTGGTCCTAGTCCCAGTCCTCGTGGTGGTCCTTCCTCTAAACTACTTCCTACAGTATTCCGTGTCTTTCTTCTCCTACCCGCCCAAGTCACTCTCCTCCTCCGTCCCTTCAATCTCATTGGTCTGGTTCCATTCCCTCCGCTCTTCAATACCCTCGACACTCGAGATGCGACATGCGAATTTACATCCAGATCAGAATCTACATCCAAATCATAATCTACATCTAAATCATAGTCTACATCTAAATCATAATCTACATCTAAATCAGAGACTGCATTAGACGTACACCATCGTCAATCGCCTAATCGCGCGTGCCGACGATTCATACTAGGTAGCTCGAAAGTAGTGTTGCATTGTACGTGGATTCGCATCGCTCTACAGATCTAGAGTCTACACCGTACCAAGCATGGACAGACCACTCGCTCCGGTGAGATGGGAATGGGAATGTACGTTCACTGTGCAGACACTGCAGAGGCACTCACATCAATTCTTAGCAATTGGATACTTGGGGTATTCAGCTCCGCGATCCTCTTCCCCTGGTTTGCAGTTGGTCAATTTCATGCTTCTCATGCTTTTCATGCTCAACCATGTCTGGTTCGCTCCCCTTTTGTCGCTCTTACGGCTAATTAGGTAAGGAGGTGTAAGGCTGTTGCTGTTGCTGTTGTCGGGTTGCTTTTACCCTTTACCGTTTTCTTTTTTCCCTTATCATCCATCCGTATCCATGACATATTACTTTTCTCGAAGGGTTACAGACCCTTGACATCCACGTCAATGCCTTAACGAACAAAGTTCATCAGCATGAATCGGTAATGTCCTGAACCAATTTCATCAATCTTAACCAGTCTCTAACTGGCGGGCAACAGGGCATGGTGGGTGGACTCATTCGGCGCGTTCTCCAGAAAAGACTGGAGACTCTAGCCCTTTGGAGTCGATTGGGGGCTTTCATGGTGTCATTCGTGCATTTCTCTAATATCAACCCAACTTACTTTCAGTATATGCACAGGCATATTAAGCGCAGGATGCGTAGGCACAGGCACAGGCACAGGCACAGGCACAGGCACAGGCAGTGTCAGGCACAAGCAACAATTGATTATTCCAGATCAGAATTATCTGCAGCGTGGATCATGAGAGCGATCATGAGGCCTTCTATCGACCTTCTTCAGCCCTTCTGCCGCTGTGGGTTAACCACTAACCACGGCCACGGCCACGGCTGATTTGACTAAACTTTGACATGGTTACAGTCCGGTAGGGCCAGGGCCACCGCTCCAGACGTACCAAGGCAAGACAAGACTAGACTGCCCAGGGACAATTTGGCTGTGTGCTGCGTACAGACTCTCAGAGTACTTCCATCGCCATACCGTGCACTTTAGTCTTTAGTTCTGCGAGGCACATGTGCTGTATGGTGCCTGTTCCTAGATGTTGCTCGATGTTCCTGGGTACGTACCTGTACCTTACCGTGTACCTTACCGTGCCATCTCAGATTATTTACGGTAGAGCGTCATTTTAGCTCTTGCCCACTATTGATCGTGGATCAATCAGATCCAGCAGATCGTCTGGAAATCTCCTATACGATTTACCAGGGAAACAAATGAGGCCAGAGCTAGCAGACAGGAAACAAGGGCAAAAAACTTTACCATGTTTCCTAGCCTTCGTTCTTCTCGGAGATTTCTTTTTTCACCAGCAAGGATCATTGTTCATTTGGACCGGCGGGCACTCCAGTGACACCACACTTGCTCACACCAACTCGCTCGCTCTCGCCCACTACCAATACGCTTACCAAGTTACCATACACCCACCCCATAACCCATACACACAGTGTCGCACACACAGAAACAACATGCACACTACACTGTGCGCCAGGGACACCCACGCTCAGGAACGAACCACCCCCAGAGGAACAGCCGGCTTATGACAGGGTAATTGAAGTCATTTATCGCCTTCCCTCTCTCTTTTTAGCAAAAGTGCTTCTCTGGGCATACGAAAGCATGCTTAGGTGCAATGGCGAAGCATTATTTTGCCATCTGCTCTTCATCTCCGTTCTCCAATCAATTCCTCGCCCTATGAAGTCTCCTTTGCAGCACTACTATTTTTATACTCCATATCCTTGTGCATAAACCGCTTCCGCTATTATTCATGCTTTACACCCGGAAAGAGGCCGCAGCACCATGGCCCATGACCGCCTTGGTGGTTGGTTCTCCACAGTTCGAGGGAGAAGGGGTTTTGCAGTCTGCAGTGATGAAGTTCATCCAGGAGTTGAGATGGTTGGAATAGAGGTGGGGACTAATCCCTGCTTGCCGGTTTCTAGTTCTCGCCACAACCCTTTCCTTGTTTCAAAAGCTTCTATACTTCTTCGAGAGCTTAATGCCCTGAGGATCTAACCCACTCTGCCTACTTTGAACAGCAATCCCATTTAGTAGATCTGGTATCCCTTGTCTTGTCAAGCTGCTTTGGATATCCACGCTGGGCACGTAGCAAGCATCGGCTCGGATCTTCTCCTCTTGGGACCCCAATTGGGAACCTAGGCATAATCCGAACTGGATCCTCCCTCCCCGGCATAGGATAGGACGTTGCTAAAAGTTCTGCCAACATGCATTGCGCAACACAGATGCCGTTGCAAATCAGCGGAGCGCTTTGGGTCATTTAATCACTACCCTACGCCATTGATGTCTATGCAAACCATAATTGAAAGATCAGACGACAGTTAAATGCTAATGACTCCCCCCTTCTTATTCCCCTCTCTTTTGCTATATCATATATCATCCCGCTGTTCTACCGCATAACGGGTCCTCCGCAAAGAAGTTACCGGTGAAGGGTTGGACGAAATATTTTGTTTTGAGTCTAATTCGCATATTGCCCGGGAATGCTTTATTTCGGCTCTCACCTATATCACGGCGTCATATAGAGAGACTTGCGAAACGCGCACAGTCACCTTTGCACAGTAAACAACAAGCAAAACAAAACCACCGCAAGCGTTCTAGGAACACAACGCGATCCAGCAATACTTCAACACGCTCAAATTTTACCCCCAGCGACCTGCGTAAGCAGTTCGCTGTGGCGGGATCCATGCATGTCTGGATATTCACGCCACGATCCAGGACACGATCCTTATATCGACTATGCAGCTCAATCCGGAGAACACCCAGAGGAGCGCGTTTACGGGTCGCATCACTCAGAGCTGCAACAAGTTGGTGCCCCCCATCTCGAGTCTCTTCAGCTGGGAGCGCATCATCAACAGCAGCAGCAGCAGCAAAGACAGCCGCAACAGCAGCAGCATCATCACCAAGTTTTATTAGATCCACACGGCATGGCCCACCATCAGCCCCCGCAGTATGGTGGTGGGCAGCAAATGAGGGGCTACATGGGCGCATCGATACAACCGCCATCATCTGTAGGCAAGAGACCGAGACCGCATGATGATCTGGGGATGGACATTGGTGGGGTGCAGGAGGGACAGATGCATGGGGAGATGGCAGGTATGCCTTCACAGATGCCTCAACAGAGTCTGGGTGGTTATGGCGGTCCACCGCAAGCATTTCACAGTCATGCATTGCCAAACCAAGGACCTCGAGGATCTAAGATGCCTCGTCTTGGTGAACTTTCAGATTCAAGTATGATGTCCCAAAGTGCGCCCAGTGTGGTCGGAACAGTCGGGATGCCACCACCTGCTCCTCGACCGCGCGGACCGAAGTTGAAGTTTACGCCTGAAGATGATCAATTACTTGTGGATTTGAAGGAGAATAAGTCTTTGACTTGGAAGCAGATCGCCGAGTTCTTCCCGGGGCGCTCGTCGGGCACTCTACAAGTTCGTTACTGTACCAAGTTGAAGGCTAAGACAACACAATGGTCAGACGAAACAGTGAGAACTCTTCTAATGCTGGGAAGATCAACGCATCGATGGCTAATACTATTTTACAGGTACAAAAACTGCGGACTGCAGTCCACGATTACGAACAAGAAAAGTGGAGGATTGTAGCACAGAAAGTGGGAACTGGATTCACATCTGCCGCCTGTAAAGACAAATGGACCGAATTGGTGAGTCTATTCTTCCTATTCATTCTTTTATTCACTTCTCGCAATATCTGCCGATGTTGGAGTTGAAGCGCATAATGATCAATGCGCACTCTCCTCTTCGAAATGCATTTGGCCCGAACTAGCTCCCGTCCATCATTTGTCAATTTCTTCATTCTATCGTCTCACACAAGACTAATGCATTCTGAACCATAGATTGGCGGCTCGGAATCTCCAGAAGAAACTCTCCCAGCAGATGCGGATGTCGAGTATTAATTAGCCTGAACTTTTTCTTGTCCACCCGGCGGGCGGGCACGCGCTATAGAAAAAAAAAACTATAATCGCTCCCTCGCTCAAACATGGAACCCCCTCGCTCACGTCGCGCTCCTCCATCATCACTGTCTCGTCTCCCATCTCGCACAGATGCCGTCCCTTTAATGCCTTTACTTCGCGCGAGCTTGCGAGCCGCACTACGGCACGCCCTTCCGAATTGGTCATCTTCCCGTAATACTTCGGACTCATCTCGACTCAAGCTGCTTTTCATTTGTCTAGTGCGCCTTACATACAACACACACCATACGTACAACGAACCCGCTAATTCCAACACCATCACATCATACATATACACGAAAAAAGCGCGAACTGGTTTCGCGCTTTTAGTTTCCCCGTTTCCCGTTTCCTTGGCTGCGGCTTTCATTACTCCATATACAAGCACGTTAATTGCACAGCACGCAAGAAGAAGCGAGTCTGGTGTTGTCTTTTTGTTTAGTGCTAGGTAGATGGGGGTGAGCGAGCAAGCATTGCACGCTTGGCCTTTTTTTATATTTATTATTATATTTTTTCTCACGATACACGCCGGNTTGGTTGGTTGGTTGGTGCTGGGCTTGGGGTGGTTGGGATTGCTTGCTGTTTCGTGGATGTGGTCTGTCTGCTTTTTAACCTTGACTTGAGAAGATCTTGAGGATACTGTTTTTCGAAAGATGGAAGTTGATATTGATGTTGTACTGTAAAGCAATCGTGGGAGCTGCTTGGAATGTAAATTTCTTTGATACATGGTGAGCTTAGCTTTTCGGTAAAAAAGGAGTTCTTTGACTAAGTTGAGTAGCTGAAAGGAGTATACTTGGAAATTGTACTATTCCGGCATTTTGAGTTTCTTTATTTGTAGATCAACGAATTTTACCATTGACTAAGACACTAGCAAATAGGAGGTCCCTGTGTGATTTACGCCGGATGGGATAGGAATGTTCAATGAACCGAAAGCTAGAATTCGTGCTTTGAAATTAAAATGGATTTTCAAAAAATCATACAGTATGATGGTGCGTAACAAGGGAGTGTTTAGTGTCATGGAGTTGGGTGTTGGGAGCTGGGAGCTGGGA
>LLKJ01003474.1:0-51425 GCA_002242865.1 Clarireedia sp. CPB17
GAGGATCTTGACAAACTCATTATTCTCAGTCCTTCCGCCAACCTCGAGCGCATGAGGGCAGTTCAGATATGCGTCAACTGTATTTTTGGTAAAGTCTTTGAGGGGAAGGACCTTAACATGAGGGCAGGCTTGCGGTCCAATCGCGACAAAGAGTTGCCCGCTGTATACCTGGCCTTTTTTATCACCCTTTCTGTGAAGCAGCCATATAAACCATAGTAGTCACTCTCTCAGGAGTGGCGTCACTTTTGGGTTCACACTATTGGTATAGTGTGGTTAGACCAATAAGGAGGTTGAACATTCTTTCTGCCTAATCGCCGAACTGTGATACCCTCCATCGTGCCAGTATTTTCCACTAGACAGTTACGCACATGTAAGTAGCATGCCCGATCGGAGAAAGTACTGATAGCTCCTGTGGTGCGATAGTAAATGTAGCTCTGTCCTCTGTAGGGTCTCTTTGGTTTTGGAAGAAGTTGCGTTGGGGAGTACTGTATATCAAAATGATATAATGGAACAGAATATGTTGGATGGGACGGGATGGGACGGGACGAGAGTGGGTGGAATGTCTTAATTAACCTGCTTGTTTTTGCTTCTTATGCGGGGGAGTTGAAATTTGGATGTAGGTGTGGGTGTACTTGTTTGTTTGTAACTGAACGGAAGGACTAGCTTGTGTGTTCGAAAGTTCAAATCTTGCTAGCATCAACCTCTCAGACACGGTATGGGATGTGTGTGAGAGAGTAACTCAGCAGGAGGCGGCTCGGCTGGAAGGTAGTCGCTATATAGAACACGAGTACAACCTATGTGTTAGATCTTTGAGCTACTCGCCTCCTATATTTCTCTTCTTCCGAGTCATAGGTTTGTACAACTAACAGTTTCACTTTTTGGGATTCGGTGACGTCGGTGACCAATTTCTTATCAAGTGATCTGTTTTGTAGATTCGTGTGAGTAGTATCAGTGCTACTCTGGCGCGAGATACATGAGATACTCGTGCAGAATGTGGCTGGCTGTGTGGTACGTTACCTTACATGCCGGGTTACGCATGAGGGAGAGTTCGGGCCATCGGGATTTGGTGCTATGTTCGGGTTTGTTTCAGTTGAAGAATGAGACGAGATGCCATTGAGTGATGCTGTTGAGTGAGAGTAATGGATGGCTATAGTTGCAGATAGGAAAAGAGTAATCATTTAGAGAATCGGTGTAATATTTAATTTTGAAGATAGTATTCAGCATTTTTGCACAACCCGCTGTCGTGAGATAAATGAGCTTCTTGTGCAAATTTAGTGGGATCGGCGACCCTAGATTGTGATAAAAAAGTATATTCTTAACATTTACCTCTATATTACAGCGATACACTACTCTCAACACTGTTGGTAGCAGGTGGTTAATCTTGTAACTTTCTTGAGTCACTGCTATATTTAGATTCATTTCAGTGAGGCGATAGCATTGGCTGTTAGGCTGGACTAACAATGGATAGCTGCCGGTTCTGAAAGAGTATCATTTGAGCGAATTTATACCATTTGTCCCTATTGTATATTGAACTGAACATAAACCACATTTTAAACCACAACCTCTGCCAGCTGTACAACTCGTCGGATAATGTTAACCGACCTCGTCACCGCGTCCTCCGCGCTCGAGCCAGGGATTTCATGTCCCCCTTTATGAACAAAGAACGATCTTGCATCAGACTTGCAAAGCTTGGTAAACTCCATCGCGGTATCTGCAGCCCAGTCCATTTCCCCCCACACGTGAGCTGTAGGAATATCTATAATGGCCCCCGGTTCCTCCCTGACGAGTACATTACTACCATTTTGTAGTGCATCAAGATTGTACGGGAGATCGCCCGCCGAGAAGAAAACCGCGCATTTGAAAGTCGTCTCAATGGGTTTTCCGTGCCGGACCTGCTGCATCATCCAGGACGAGACGAGAGGAACAGCTTGGCTGAACGCAATCACTCCGTCATAGGGACCATCTGTTTCCAGAAAGGTGTTGAAGTCATTGCAGGCTTTCAGCGCCGATTTGACGGAGTGGTCATCGAAGTAAGCAAAAGCTTCTTGCTCGCTAGGCATTAGAGTTTTGATTGCTTGGAGTCGAGTCGAGTCAGATAGGAATTGAATCTGATATCTTGTATGTTTGAACATCGCGTTCAATGGACTCACCGGGATCAATCTCCCAAGGCACAATGCCCTCGACAAAATCATAAGTGTGGTGATCGCCGAGCTCGTATCTGATTGCAGCTGGACCAGTTTAGCTTAGAACAATGCCATGGGATTGTCATTGCGATCGACTAGTTACCGGTTTGCATTTCAAATATCTATCAAAAGAGAGGTATCATATTAGTCGTGAAATTGAAACTAGTATCGAAGGGGCTCATACTTTGGCGCTGGTGCCCCTTCCATGAAGACTTTTGACTGTTAGTCGAAATATTCGAATCTCGATCAAGGGGTAAGGCGAATCTACCAAAGAAAACGCATTTTGGTGCACTATGCCAACGGGATAAGGGGTGGCGTAAGCTCCGTCTTGTAAGCAGTGTCAAGGAGAAATGGTTGGTTGGTAGACAGGAGATATATTAAGTACAGAGGTCGTTGCTGTTGGATAGACGGCACTGAGCCAGAATGTAGTCGTTTGCTGGGCTAGCCGCGATAGTGAAAAAAAAAAAATCCTCAGAACACTTTCCCGTATCATGAGGTATCTGGCCTTTTGAAGTCAAGTAAAGTTTAAATAGCTACTAGAAAAGTATATGAACCCTTGTAAAAGACTTCTAAAATATATTTATAAGATAGTCCTTTGGTGTAAGATTTCTTTTCGCTGTCGTATACGGAAGTATCTAGTACGCCAAGATGATAGTCTTAGCTTTAACTGTTCTCGCTTGGCTTCGCTCCCGCAGTCGTAGTGCGCGATGTGGATAAGCTAGCGTCGCTAGGTAGGGGTCAATATTACCCTGCAGTACCGATGGCGTTATGCATGACACAGTAAGTGATTGAGCCACGTCGATTTAAATCTGTATCAACATTGTTACAGTAGTAGTGTGCTAAATAAGCATAACCTTTACAGAATTTCGTGTGCCAGTGATAATGGTACACAGTGGACTTTGAGACATGATATATGACATGCGTGACTCGCCACTACTGTAATCATATCATTGACGGCTCGTTAACGAGCGTAGTGGATTCTCTCTCAACTTTGATCTGCTTTTTCCTCCAGACAAGCATGATTGAGATAATTTGTGCGGCGCTAAAGCCAATCATAGCTCGCATCTGCAGATTGTATGCTTCACCAAATACCATGCGAATTTCGTCCCTCAGAGCTGGAGGGGCCAAGGTTATGCTGCTTGGCTCGTTGAGCAACGTGCTGGCGTGGGAGCCTAAGATTGCAGTGAGACGAGACAGAACATGGCTGTTCAAGACAGTGTTGGCAACTGCGATACCAAGTGCGCCCCCTAGCATACGAAACTGGATTACCGTTCCGACTGCCACGTCTAGAGATTCACCTCGTCAGCCAACCATATTACTCGTGTTGAAGGAGATTGATCAACTCACTCTTGTCTTCAGCGTCGACTACAACCGGCGCCATCATGTACTGAGAGCCGATAGATGCACCAGAGCCGAATCCGGCGATGAACGAGTACCCATATTGACCGGGCCAGATGTCAAAGGTAGTTGGCACAGTGGACAGCAGCGAGAAGCCAATTAGCTGAAATGCTGCACCGATACTAAGACAAGCAATAAAGGGATATCCAAATTTGCTCATGACTGGGGTCAGGGTAATACCAAGAGGCGACCCTACAGCGAATGGCAGAAGTCTTATTCCGGCTTTCAAAGGGCTACTGCCATTAACGATTTGGAAGCGCTGAGGAATTTCGATGAACGCGACAGTGCCACTTGCGCCTGCCAGAAACGATCCACTGGTCAATATTTTGTCAGCCGGGGTCTTTCAGGCAAGGATGTCGGATGAGCACTTACACCAATACGCCCAACCAAGCACGGTTACGCAAAAAGCGCCACGGAAACATAGGCTGAACTTTGGAGCATCTATTGCTAGAGTACCACTGCCATAAGAAGAAAGTGATCCACAAGACTGCGGAGAGAACGAAGAATGTGATGATTATCGCGGAGTTCCAAGCATATCGAACCTGTCCTTCAGACAATGCCGCTATTAGAAGAACGGTGCCTGCTAGTAGCAGTAAGGCGCCCAAGAAGTCGATCTTACTCAGCAGACCTACGTCAATATTGCTTTTCTGTTCGCAATGGCGAGGAAAATTGCGCGGAAGAGAAAATGCGATAACGATAAGGCCAACGGCTCCAGCTGGTAGGCTAAACGAAATGTGAGTATACAATAAATCTAACTAATGCAATAATGTCTTACTTGAGCAGAAACGCCCACCGCCAGTCTCCGCTATTGTTGATCGCTCCACCGACAAGTGGTCCGAGTATCATACCCAGGGCGACAGCTGATGATGCGACTGCTGATATCATATTATATTGGCTTGGCGGTACCATTTGCAAGAATGAGATCAGAACGAGGGAGTATACACCTGCCCCTCCAATCCCTTGCAGTGCACGATTGATAATGCTTCATGTAGTTGAAATTAGCATATCTTTTTATTCGGATAAAGGATAACACACAGCTGAGTCATCGTCTGGGCCGCCCCGCATCCTCCAGAGAAGGCCATAAAGATAACCATGGAAGTCATCAACATAGGTTTTCCACCAAATATATCGCCGAGTTTTGCCCATATTATCAAAAATCCTATTCCGGTTGAAGTATCAGATCAGCATACATTCATATAGCATCAATGCTAGAGTCTGGATTGGCTCTTACCAGTGTACGTGAGAAGGTATGATGTAACGATCCAATTGCTCTGGCTATAATCACCGAGGTCATCGGAGATTGTGATCAAGGACGTGCTGACTATTGATACCTCCATGCATGGAAGAAACACGCTCAGACTCAAACTACGAGTTGATAAGTTAGCATGCTTGTTTCTCTAGCTTTTTGAGGTGCTTACCCAGATCCTGCCAGCCAAAGATGTCGACCGGAAAGGTATCTGTTCGATGGTGCCGGTAGAGATTCTGGCGCTTCCACTGGGGTTGCTTGAACCTCGCTATCTTTATTCATAGCCATGTAGAACGTGTTTAATGCTAATGGCTGCCTGTGCTGTCCTAGAATTTGACGAGTGTGTTTGCTTTTTTCGCTGAAAACCCAAATTTCCGCCGTTGCGGGATATCTTTATAGAAGGGGAATCGAATTCTACGTTCTCCCCCCCTGTGGGATGCGATTAAAGAAGCGGCCTGCTGGCAATTTACTCTGCTGCGGCATCAATAGCCCAAGCACTAGACACAATGCTATGATCCTTGTTAATTACATGAGAATTTAGAACCGGGGAATGTTAGGTTACAGTGGAGTGGCTTTCTGTCATTAGCTGGGCTCAAACATACAGTGTATCTCAACATGAAGATTCAATATACATTAGTCTGGTTTCAAACTATAGTGCTTGGCACTGACGCACCTGGCGATTTGTACCTCCCAACTCGGAGTTTGTCAGCGCGGGCTAGGACCGCTAAGTTGTGTTGCAGTGCATGTCTGCAGACCCGTCGGATCTATACCTAAATCATAGCCGTGCATGGACTTTTGTGCTCGCGAGTCACGAGGTAAAGCCTGAGCTAGATTAGTTGCAATGTCCCCGTGTTCCTGTAACTAATTTGGCTTATATCAAAACAGGCTGTTTTGATACAGTTCAAAAGCTCATGAGCGTTGGTCCTCTTTTAATTACATCCATTACAACATCATTCATAATGAGTCCGGCAATACGAGAAGATCTAACACCAAGTGCTGACCCGAGTGTCACTTGCGTTGGTCTTCCATCTTTAGCCATCATTGGCATGTCTTTGAGGTTCCCTCAAGATGCCGTCTCAGCAAAAGCTTTTTGGGACATGCTCGTTGAAAGACGATGCGCATCTACCGACTTTCCTGCCGACCGCGTCAATATCTCAGCATGGCACAACCCGGACAAATCACGACTGGACAGTCTTTCAATGCGCGGGGGGCATTTCCTCCAGGGTGACCTGGGCGCCTGGGATGCGCCATTTTTCTCTGTCAGTGCTTCCGAAGCAGAGGCTATGGACCCTATCCAGCGTTTTACTCTGGAGACAGCATATCGTGCCATTGAAAACGCTGGAATTCCTGCTGAGCGTATTGCTGGTACCAAAACGTGTGTTTATACGGGCTGTTTTACCAGCGACTACCATACGTTGATATCAAAGGACCCAATATACCCCACAAAATACCATATTGCCGGCACCGCGATGAACATGGTGGCGAATCGTGTTAGTTGGTTTTTCGATCTTACTGGCCCTAGCGCAAACGTCGATACAGCATGTTCGAGCAGTCTTATGGCTCTAGATCTCGTATGCCAGTCCATCTGGAGTGGTGATTCAACTATGGTGAGTATAATGCGTGATGTTATCTACAGATACCCTACTTACTAATCATATCTAGGGACTTGCTTGTGGAAGTAGTATTTTGATGGCACCTGAATTCAGCGCAGGTTTGGATAACTTAGGCATGCTATCTAAGGATAGCCGATGCTATAGTTTCGACCACCGCGCTAATGGTTATGCCCGTGGAGAAGGGTTTGGTGTATTAGTTATAAAGCCACTGCATGATGCGATTAGAGATGGAGATACCATTCGAGCCGTGATAAGATCATCGGCATCTAACCAGGATGGAAAGACTCCTAGTCTCACTATGCCAGGTAAAGAAGCGCAAGAGCGGCTTATCCGTGACACGTACAAGAAGGCGGCGTTGGATCTGCGATCAACGAGATATTTTGAAGCCCATGGAACAGGTAAGCACTACACCTATAACTGCTTTTTTGTACTAATTGTATGAAGGAACACCTATTGGTGATCCTATTGAGACTGGAGCTATTGGGGCAGTTTTCCGCCGCTATCGATCTTCAGAAGAGCCCCTTTACGTGTAAGAATTACTATGTTTAAAAGAGATAGCATATGGATTGTTGTACTAATAAAAACTTAGGGGCTCTGTTAAGTCGAATCTTGGTCATCTTGAAGGCGCGAGCGGCATTGCTGGGGTGATCAAAGTTGTTCTTGCTCTTGAAAAGGGTGTGATTCCGCCTATGAGCACGAACTTTGAGCGACTCAGTCCCAAGATTGATGCCGAATTCCTGAATATCAAGGTATGCTTATAATATCAATTTGTGAATAATGACAATAATATCTAACTGGTGCTCTCATAGATACCCACTGAGCCAACGCCGTGGCCATGGAAAGGGTTGCGCCGAGCCTCTGTACAGTCTTTCGGGTTTGGTGGATCTAACAGCCACGTTATTTTGGATGACGCATATAATCACCTATTGCTAAGCGGGTTTAACGGAATCCATAACACCATCGTTGAACCTCCATGCTATTCCAACAGATACAGCATTAATTGGACCAATGGGGTGCATGAGAGTACCACTGGGACCGACGGCAACGGCACCAATGGGATCAACGGCACCAACGAAGTCAATGGGACCCGTGAGATTAACGGGATAAATGGGATCATTGAGGAGAACGGATTCAGTGGGATCAATGGAACCAACGAGGTGGTAAGCTCTTACAGACTCATGTCTGAATCCGATCAACGAGTTCTTGTATGGTCAGCAGCAGATGAGAGCGGCATTGCACGATTAACGGAAGTCTGGAGAGATCATTTCGCTCGTACAAAAGTATCCCCAGAATCTCAGCAGTCTTACTTGAGAGATTTGGCTCACACTTTAGCAAGCCGTAGAACCCACTTACAGTGGCGTACCTTTGCTGTCGCGGCTGACTGTAATGAGGTTGATTGCTTGGTAGATCATGTGTCTATCCCGAGCAAGGCAAGTGATGTGCCTAAACTTGGTTTTGTGTTTACGGGGGTACGTTATGTATATGCCTGCCGTTCCTTCCCTCAAATGCTGACGATTTGTACTTGCAGCAAGGAGCGCAGTGGTTCGCTATGGGTAGAGAGCTTTTGGAAAGATATCCTATTTTCGAAAAATCTGTGATTGAGGCTGGAGTGTATCTTGCTAGCATTGGTTGCTCATGGGATCCAATCGGTAGGTTCAAAATTATTAGACCTTTCATTTTCATAACGGTTATGGTAACTAACACTTTGAGGTCAGCTGAACTTCTCAACAATAAAGAAGAGACCAATATTAACAAGGCAGAGTATAGTCAGGCATTATGCACCGTCCTACAAGTGGCACTCGTGGATTTATTAGAGTACCTTGGTGTTCATCCAACTGCTTTGGTTGGCCATTCCTCGGGAGAAATCGCTGCGGCGTGAGTCTCAAACTGACTACTAATAATGTCCTATTCGCTAAAAATAAGTAGGTATGCCGCAGAAGCACTTAGCAGAGAGTCTGCCTGGAGAGTCGCTTATTTTCGTGGTATGTACTCTTCGCGGCTGGAGCAGTCCACTATGATGAAAGGAGGCATGCTTGCTGTTGGTCTATCAAGGAAAGACATTATTTCTTATCTTACCAAGATATCAACTGAAACTGGTACCGAGAAGCTTGTAGTTGCTTGCATAAACAGCCCTCAAAATGTAACAATTTCGGGAGATACAGCTCACCTCGACCAACTGCAAGCTCTCTTGGAAGAGGATCAAGTTTTCGCTCGGAGGTTACAGGTGACTATCGCCTACCACTCTTTCCAGATGCAAGAGATTGCAGATGATTACCTCAACTCTATGGGAACTCTTGACTGCGGAGAGGCCCGCAGCGTGTCACCAGTTATGGTTTCTTCCGTCACGGGAACGTAGATTCGTTCTGATGAAACTTCGAAGCCTGAGTACTGGGTGAAGAATATGCTCCAGCCGGTTCTATTCTCAGATGCGCTTGTGGTTCTATGCTCAAACTCATCTACCAATAAAGTTAAAAAATTGGATGGGAGTCATCGAAGCTTAGTATCAATCAACCAACTCATTGAAATTGGCCCTCATGCCGCTCTCCAAGGGCCAATAAAGGATATTCTTCGTGATATCAACCACGAGAAGAATATTCCATATCTAAACATCCTCAAGCGCAACACTTCTGCAGTTCAAAGCACACTTGAGCTAGCTGGTCGACTGCATTGTGCTGGCTATCCGATTGACTTGCCTCGGGTCAATGGTGACTTGGTCACTGGAGAGTCATCCAAGTCTCTCCTCAAGACATTAGTCGACATGCCAGAGTATTCTTTCAACCACACGCAGAAATTCTGGCACGAGAGTAGACTTAGCAAGGGCAGTCGCTTTAGGAAGACCGGTAGAATTGACCTTTTGGGCACGCCAAGTCAAGATTGGAATCCGCTTGAGGCTCAATGGAGGAACATTATTCGTGTCTCGGAGCTTCCTTGGGTTGAGCACCATCAAGTACGTCTGGCATCTAAATGGTTTGAGCACGATACTGATCATAGCAGGTAAATGGTGTAACTCTGTATCCAGCAGCCGGAATGGTCACGATGGCAATAGAAGCGGCAAAACAGCTGGCTGATACTAGCCGTGACATAACCTCGTATATTCTTAGGAGAACAAACTTTCATATGGCTATAAACATCCCTATTAGTGCTGAGGGTCTTGAAGTTGATACGTACCTCCGGCCGAGAAAGGACGCCGACGACAAAGATTCAGGGTGGTTTGACTTTCGTCTTTGCACATTCGATGGAGACAGCTGGTTAGAAAATTGCAATGGATCGATTCAAGTGGTTTATGCAACTCCAAGTACAGAAATTGACGGTGGCGAAGAAGATCGATTATGGACCATGAGCCACCGCCAAAGTTGCCAAGAATTGCAGCAAAGATGCAACACGTTAATCAAACCCGAAGCACTTTACGACCATCTCACAAAATGCGGTTATGATTATGGGCCATTCTTTCAGCCGATCACATCTATCGCCTGGGATGATGGTGACAACGCCGTTTGTCAAGTCAAGACGTTTCGTCGGCTCGATGAAGAAGGTACAAATATCGTGCAGCCACACACAATCCATCCAATTACATTCGATGGAGTGCCCCAGACCATGTTCGCAGCATCAACCAAGGGTGGTACCAAGATGATGCCAATAATGATTCCTACATATGTTGATCGAATATGGCTCTCAAGCAAAGGTCTGAGCCATCCGGAAGCGGAGTCTATCAAAGTCTGCGTGAACACACAAAGGGTAGGCCCGCGGAGTACTGAGAGCACCATCATAGCCCTCGACGCTGCGGTACAGGAAGTCTTGATGGAGATTAATGAAACTAAAACGACCATTGTGGCCTCAACGAATAATCCTGAAGACATACAGCAGGCAGTGAAGGCTAGGAGTCACAATCTCGATTGGAGACCAGACTTGGACCTGTTATCCGCTGAGAATACTCAGGCATTCTTCGACGCGGCAATCGCAAACGAGCCCGCGCCACTGGAGTTTTACACTGACGTTGAGTTTCTCGTCATAGCTCATATCCAGAGCACTTTGCAAGAGTTCAAGCGCAATCCGGATCTAACTTTGAAACCAGATGACCACATCAAAAAGTACTATCAATGGATGGAGCACCGCATGAAACTTCTCGAAGACGGAGGTGACCGCTTCAGTTCCGATGAATGGAGAGCCTATTTGACTAATAACAGCTACGTCGCCAAAGTGCTGGAAAGGGTCGCTTCCGGCAATAAACAGGGACTTTTAGTGTCGGTTATTTGCAAGAATTTGGTAAAATTTTTGACCGGTGAGATGGACATTCTGGGTGTTCTTTTTGAGGGAGACCTCGTCAAAGACTTCTATTATGAGCTAGTAGGTTTTTTCCTTGTAGATTTCAAAGTGACTGACAATCTGAGTAATTTTATATTGTTCTAACTTCTGGTAGTGGAATGGGATTCCCAGCACCAAGAGACTTGGTGGATACCTGGATTCTTACGTACATAAGAATCCTGGTGCCAAGGTCCTCGAAATAGGAGCGGGGACAGGTTCTTTCACAAGGGTGCTCATGGAGACACTTATGATGACGAGAGAAGGTCAACCGAGTACACATCGCTACGGCAGCTTTGACTACACTGATATCTCACCTGCGTTTTTTAGTTCAGCACAGGATATTTACCAAAGTCACGGCAAACGAATGAGATTTAAGGTTCTCAACATTGAAAATGACCCAGAAGCCCAAGGTTTTGAGTGTGGGACATATGATATCATCATTGCTGCTGCGGTACGTCCCCCTAGTGCCTACCAACCACGTAGGCTTGAGAGTTGAATATACGGGGAGTATTAATAATTTCCCCAGGTCTTACACGCTACCACGGAATTATCGGTGACAATGGCAAATTGTCGTAAACTACTGAAGCCGTAAGTATCCGGAGTCTAGCAAATGTCTAATCGCTTGCTAATAATTACTAGTGGAGGCAAGCTAATTATGTTGGAAATCACGAGAGAAGAAGTGCAAATGATAAGTTTCATCTTCGGCTTGTTAGAAGGCTGGTGGCTTAGTATGCGACTTCCCCAGCTCTATACAGATGTCTTCGACAGGCTAACTTCTCACTGTAGGTTCGGAGGACTACCGTAAATGGAGCCCATGCGTTGACCAGAACAGGTGGGATGACTTGCTGAAGCACGCCGATTTCTCGGGCAGTGAAATGGTTTTCCACGATTATAATGACCCTACTCGCCATGACACGAGTGTCATTATTTCGACTGCAGTAACCAAGACACGAGAGAGTCGGTCGGGCTCCAGATTGATTCTCATCCATGGCCCAGAACAAAAGAACCGTGCATGCAAGGTACAAGCGGCGTTACAAGACGACTTCGACGTCCAACTAGCAAGCATTGCACAGGCTTTGGAAGAGACAACCGAGCCTAATACCGTTATGGTATTCTTGTTCGAACTAGACCAACCAATCCTATCTAGCATGGCTTTGCCCCTCTTTGACAGTATTCATAAACTTCTGGCGCGCAAGTCCAAGAAACTCTGGGTAAGTCGTGGAGGTACATTTGATGCACCAAACCCAGAGTTCCACTTGGCAGATGGTTTGTTCCGAGTTCTGAACGCCGAGATTGACACGGTATTCGCTTGTCTTTCTCTTGAGTCTCAAGGAGATCTTAACGAGCAGCAGATCGGGCACATTGCAAAAGTATCACAGATGATTCTCACGTCAAAAGATATCGACACGGAATATGTTGAACACGACGGCATGCTCAATATTCCTCGTCTGGTCGATTGCGATCAGTTGAATGAGATGATTCATGACCGTCAGCTCACGCACAAAAAGGGACTGGCCAAATTTGGTGGCGGTGTTCCTCTACGACTTACGGTCGGATCTCCCGGCCTCCTTAACACGCTTCACTTCATTGAGGACAAAGAGCGAAAGCTGGAGTTGCAGCTAGATGAGATGGAAATCCAAGTGCAGAGCATCGGAATCAACTTCAGGGACATTTTAGTTGCCCTGGGCCGGTTAGACCAACATGGCATAGGAACTGAGTGTGCTGGAATTGTGACACGCCTCGGTGCAAATTGTAAGGGTTTTGAGATAGGTTCTCGCGTGGCGGCTTGTTCTTCTGGTAATTGCAGAAGTTTTGTCCACCTTGACTACCATTGTGTCGCCAAGATACCTGATGGTATGTCTTTTTCTACGGCTGCGGCTGTAACAATAAATCACGCAACATCCTGGCACTCCCTTGCTGAGGTGGCGAGAGTACAGCCTGGGGAGATTGTTCTCATCCACTCGGGAGCCGGAGGTACTGGGCAGGCTGCCATTCAAATCGCGCAGTATCTTGGGGCTAAAGTCATGGCTACGGTTGGCACTAAAGAGAAGATGCAATTCCTCATGGACCAATACAACATCCCCGGAGAGTATATCTTCTCTAGTCGCAACACCCTTTTTGCAAAAAGCATCAAACGTCTCACTTCTGGTCGTGGTGTGGATGTAGTGTTAAACTCGCTCTCTGGCGAAGGACTAGCTGCATCTTGGCAGTGTATTGCACCCTATGGTCGGTTCATCGAGATTGGGAAGAGAGACATTCTTTCGCATAAGATGCTGCAGATGTATCACTTTGCCCGCAACGTTACTTTTAGTGCGGTCGACCTTGCTGCCATGAATTCAGAGAGGCCAGATTTGATGTTGAAGTCTTTTAATACTATTCTCTCTCTGGTTGCAAAAGGAGAGCTGACTCCTTCTCGACCATTGCAGGTATATGGCGTTTCTGAAGTGGAGAAGGCCTTCCGGAGTTTGCAAAGTGGAAAGAACTCTGGAAAGATCGTAATCGAGCTCAGAGCCGATGAATATGTCGAGGTAAGAATTTTGGTTTCGTTCTGAATCTATTTGATGGACAACTCAGAGATGTTTAGTTGCTAATCATCTGTACAGACTGTTCTTGAAACCAAGCCTAGCTACTATTTTGACCCAAATGCAACCTATGTCATTGCTGGTGGCCTTGGCGGCCTGGGTCGAAGTGTTGCGCGCTGGTTCGTCAGTCGCGGTGCTTGCAATCTCATCCTTCTTTCCCGCTCAGGTGGCCAAAATGTCAAGGCCAAATCTTTGATCGAGGAACTAACCAGCCAGGGCGCACATCTGCGAACTCCAGCTTGCGATATCGCAGACGAGGCAGTTCTCCAGAACACATTACACCAATGCCTCTTGAACATGCCTCCAATTAAGGGATGTATCCAAGCGTCCATGGTATTGAGGGATGCGGCTTTTGAGAATATGAGTTGTGAAATGTGGAATGACGTGATTCTATCCAAGGTACATGGCTCATGGAATCTACATACACTACTGCCAAAGGGCATGGACTTTTTCATCATGTTCTCTTCTATGGCCGGCATTATCGCCTCTCGAGGACAATCCAACTACGCGGCTGGCAATACGTACCAAGATGCACTCGCTAGATACCGTGTCTCCAACGGTGAAAGAGGAACAGCACTAGACCTTGGTGTATTTGACGGAGTTGGTATTTTGGACGAGGATCAAGGACTTCGAGGCAAATTCCGCAGCGATTTGTTCAATCAGCTTTCAGAATCCGATCTCTTTGCCATTCTTGACTGCTACTGCAACCCAGCCGAATCGTCCCTCCCTTGCCAGCCTATCTTGGGCGTAAGCATTACAGCTAACCTACGCGAATATGGTATAGACTCGGCATATTGGCTCAGAAGCCCATTGTTCTCCCAAGTTGTCATGGCCGACTCAGAGAAAGAAGTGCTGATAACTGAAGCTGGCCATGTCAACTTCCAGACTGTTTTTGCCGCCGCCTTATCGCTTGCTGAGGCCACCACGGCGGTGACGGATGCATTGATTATGAAGCTGGCCAAAACGCTATCATTATCACCAGACGACCTTGATAGGTCCAAGCCTATGCATATCTATGGGGTTGACTCGTTGGTGGCCGTCGAGTTGCGGACATGGTTTTCTAAGGAGCTTCATGCAGATGTTGCGATTTTTGACATCCTCGGCGGGTTAAGTATTTCTGATGTAGCCGCATTATCGACTGCGAAGAGCATGTATCGGAAGGATCAGTGGAGTGCTTAGGTTTTAAAAATGAAAGGATTTCACAATCGAATAGAATATTGATTGACTGCTAGTCTTGTGATCGCGAATATGGAAGTAAATTTTTGATTGAGGGGTTCCTAAAAGCAAGCTATTCCCAAAAGGGCAGTATACTAGCCACCGACTACCATAAATCAACTTCAATATCTCTTTCCGTTCTTATATGTGAAATTTATGTTTTATATATTATATATATTCAATTGCTGCTTCTTTTTCATATGATATATCATTTGAGCCGTATGTTGTACAACATCTCTTCCCCAGCTCATTGTCAACATATGTGACATTCTAGATGTTGTTGGTTGACCGCTCTATTATCTCACCAGCTTCCTCCCTAACTGACCAAACCACCAAACCACCAAACCCAACCACTCACTCGTATCATCTTCCATATACCCATCTGGTTCATTCTCCCATGAATTTTTAAGCATGAGAAAATTCTACAAAAGACTTTCATCCAAACTTTCATCACGCAACACCAAGACTCAGCCGGACATCGTTCCCGTCCTTCCACCTACAGTACCCTCAGCGAACCCCTCAGCACTCGGTCTGAAGATCTTACACGACGACGAAGATGCGGATATTGAGTATATATCACCCTTTTGGGCTGCCAGATTATGATTGCTAAGGGGTTGCTTAGTATCATAGCTCTTCATGGGCAGAATGGCCATCCAGTAGATTCATGGACGGATAAGGAAAGTGGGGTGTTGTGGTTAAGGGATCTGTTGCCAGAGGAACTTGCAGGGGTGAATAAGGTCGACTATCAGCGCGATGGTAGGATGTGGAAAGAAACGTTGGATGAGAGGTTGAAAGATGCGGAACAGGGATATAGATTAGATGAGGAGGCAAATACGCTAGGTAGGGTGGTATCAGTGAGGAGAGAATTCAAGTTCAGGGTTTTAAGCTATGGATATGATGGCAAGGAAGAGGCAGAGAGGATTGCTACAGGGTTAATGATGGATGTAGAGAGCTTGAGGGGTGATGAGGTAAGTGGACGTTAATTTCGAGTCCTAATGCATGAAGGAAAATAGGGATGATAGGAACAAAGAACCGGGACCAAGGAAAGGAAGGGAAATAGCTAATGGAGAATGTTACAGGCCTCGGACCGAAGAATAATCTGGATTGCCCATAGCTTTGGGGGCCCTATACTTAAAGCAGTAAGTTATCGCCTTGTTTCATCCCTTAAGCATCTCCGCCCTTTCATTATGATATATCCTAATCTGCTGTTTATCTCGAGCTCCGCCATCTAACGCCCCACAGGCCATATCTACGCTACCCTCCTCATCTCCACTCCTCACAGCCACCCAAGCAATTCTCTTCTTCGGCGTGGCACAAAATATGGGATTTGAATCTTTGAATATGATTGAAACATTGTCCGATGATGTACTGAATGCGGAGATGAGGAAGATGAGGAAAGAAGGGATGTGGTTGAGAAATTGCGAGGAGGATTTTGAAAAACTAGAGAAAAGAAAGGTATGGAGAGTGATCTGGTTTAGGGAACTCGCGGAAGGAGGCGACAAGCTACAAGTAGAGTTGAAAGATGAGGATAGGATGGAAGATGCAATGAGAAATGAGCTAAGAAAAGAAGAGGAAGAAAAAGAAAGCCGTGTGATTCGCTTGGGGAAGACCCATGGGGCCATGATTAGATTTGTGAGTCGGGAAGATGAGGATTTCCGTAAAGTGGTAAGATGTTTGAAGGACATTGTGGAGGGTAAATGAAGAGATTAAGACGGAAGATGTCGTACTAGGAACTTGGATACTGAGGGTCCAGGTGCTACGAGTGACATGCCCTTTATTTCGTCGTTTCTAAAAGGAGTTATATACTGCGAGAAAGGGTTTACGATGACTGACTGCATGCACAAGTTTTACTCGAAGAGGCGTTCGAGCCCCTATTCTCTTCGAGCAACTGCGCCCGCAAGTGCTTGACCTGATGCCGCAAGCATTGAATCACTTTCTCGTCCCAATCCCTTCCATGTTTCGACACTAACAAAGTGACAACAATCGCCACACTTGTGATTAGTGACATGACCAAGTTCACCTCGTGTAAGAACTCGGGTGCCTTTCCCTCTTCATTGTCTCTGTGCGTCTGCTGGACCGTAGGCTCCTGGTTTGTCGACTGTGACTTGAGGTTTGAGGTCGTGGAAATTGCTTCGTTTTGACTCCTAGTTTCGGATATGTGGTGATTGTGCCTCGAGCTTGCAAGCGGGATCGAATACTTTTTTGCAGGTGAAGTGCGCGTGAATAGAGGTATGACAACCTTCTGTAATGAGGCTTGTCGAAATGCGCGCAGGGAGAGCATGCTGAGAGTGTTGTAGAACCGCTATAATGAAGGGTGTTTCGCTCAGAATTTTGATTTTGGAGATTTTAGACGTCTAAGTTGGTAAGTGCGTGATGAACCCCGATGGAAAGGCAGGTAGAGTTTAAAAAGTAGGTTCTGAATTGAACCTAAGTTTAGTAGTGTTATATCTAATTTTATATCACATGATTAAACTATATAATGATAACCACGTGATGATCTCTTACCGCAGAACTCCCTCCTTCGGTATCTGAGATTAGCTCGGTCAAGTCGCATACATGCATGAAGACGACAGTCGACCACCCAGATCCTACTCTACCGCGATCCACACCCATTGCGATACGAACATTTCGGATTCATTAGCCTCTGACCGAATCCCAAATTCGTAACCGCCATAGTCCTACTACTCAAGGACTCTTCATTGCCCGTATTAGTCAAAATCAATGCCATAAATACCGCCGGTGTCTTTGTAAACGCGGTCCCAACGAAATCAACTTAACCCGTCTTCGACCTCTCTGCTCGAGTTACGTTAACATATCCCATCTTCACCCGACAATTACATCCATCATCATCAAACGCCAGCCATGCTACCTTTCCGTGAACAAAAAATCGACTGGCCCATCTGGAAGCTGATACATCAACGTACTCCTCGTTCATGAATGGTGTATCTGTCCTCATAGAATGCCATCCAATGTCCATGCTCAACGCAAACAACCAAGACACAACATTTGCTTCATGCTGAAAGCGACGAGAGAAATAATTACGGCTACGTACTGATTGCTCGTGATCGAGGTGAGGCACGTCCACAGTATCAAAAACGCCAGTCTTGAAATGTACATCGGCTGTTCAGAAACTTGGGCGGGAGAGAATATTCTTCCTGTAGCTTCCTCACCTGTATCACACTTTTATACCATGAGGCTTGATCGTTGCATTTATTTTATTATCATACATTAAATTACATATTCCATCATCCATCGCTATGTACTAATGGCAGACTGCCACTGAATCATCTCATCATCGCTATAGTCATCATCTTCGACTCCCCGTATCATTCCATATCTGCTAGCAAATGCACCCAACGTAAACTTATCTTTATCAAATGGACATCCCACAAATGATTAATCTTTCCCCGAACACCCAATCCTCTACCCCTAAACACCTCTTCGACCGCGGCCATCTTTTCCTGTCCTCCTTTTCAAGTTTACGAGCCTCAGCTCTATGGAAGATCAGCAACCCGCATCACCTTTCAAGATGGAGAAACTGCCTTCTCATCCATTGAAATGGCGGCCTTCTCTTCGTAATTGCGGGTATTGTTGGTATTCACTCTTAAATCGTCGTCGAAAACATCGACCTTAGTCGAGGCGAATTTTCGTGCACTGACTCCCTTCTCGAATAACAGATCTAGCTCGGCGAATGATCGGCCCTTCGGTTCAGGTACTCGGAAATATGTGTAGATGATACAGCAGAAACAGATTCCGGCCTATAATTATGATTAGTACGGAAGGAAATTTTGAATGAAAGGATCAGGGCCATTGCGGTTATGTGGTACGTACCCAAAAGAAGCCAGTAAAGTTACTCCAGTCCCATTCGCCGGGGTTGAGCATGTAGGGGGTGACGACGCTGCAGACTATGCCGACGACATTGCTAGAAAACGTTAGTGCTAGCCAAGATATTTGTAGACGGGGAAGAACGTACTAAAGATTTCTTCCGAGAACAACTGTCTTAATTTGGAGACGGCGAGTGGAAAGTTCCGCGACCAGGGAGTAGCAGACCGTTCCCACTGATAGTTGGTATGCCAAAGCCCAGATCAACATGATACTACCAGTCGCAAGTGATGATGCCTTTCTATGAGAATCTGGAACAAGACCCAAGAAACCCATAATGAACAGCATGGTGCATAGAACACACAATCCATAGAGGAAGAGAGCTCTTTCCATATAAGTCAGTGATAGGATGGCATGTACTTTTTTGATCGACTGACCTTCTACCAATTCCCATGCTCATCAAAAACCAAGCACCGAAGACTCCAGCCATATTGATACCGTACTGGCCTAAAGCAAAATCATACGAGGTAGATGTTGGTAGGCCTGCTTGTTCTAGGAAGTACCTGCAGCAGCAATCAGTGACAAATTTCAACGTATGTCAAAATAGTATACATACGTAGAGTAATTGGAGAAAGAGTTTCCACTTAGGTTCTGCATGGCCCATACCATGCAGACGATCTCAGTTCGACGTCTATCAACTCCCCTAAAGCAATCGAGATAGCTAGCACCTTTGGTAATCTACAATATAGTCAGTAACTGTGCCAATGCGATAATTCTTAATGAATCACAGACCTTCTCCTCAATTTTGGTGGTGTGCACCATCATCGCAACTGTTTCGTCGGCATCGAAGTCCGTCTCCTTATTAAGACTCGTCAAGCGTAAGAGTGATTTCTTAGCGTCATCCACTCTACCCTTTCTGACCAGCCACCAAGGTGATTCGGGAGCAAGCGCAATACCAATCAGGAGAGGTACAGGCCACATCCACTGCAATAAAGTTAGTTCTTCTGGTCTTCCGTGTTTACTACTGAGTCTTCCGTACCTGTAGAGCATAAGGAATTCTGTATGCCCATTCATCTGTTCGTGGCAACATAGCCTTGATTACACCAATACCAATTGTCTGACCAAGACCCCAGCAGAAGTTGACGTAAGTTGTGAGATATCCTCTCAGTCCTAATGGGCATACTTCGGATGCGTATGTGATAGTCACTAGAGATCACAAGTCAGAGATGGTAGGGCCCAAGTCACTTTTCCTACCACTTACATGTTTGAAAAACTCCCCACGGCTGCAACATGTTAGCAAGAGACTTCTTTGCAGTCCAGTAGGTAAACTTACGATTCCGCACAGGATTTCCGCAACCTGAAGCGCAATGACATTCTGAGCAGTGAAGAAAATAGCGGTAAAGGCGATGATGAGACTCAAGCAAGCCATGACGGTATATCGATATCCGAATCGTTCCGAAACCCATCCGTTGATGAAAAGACCGATGATTTCTCCAACATTTGCACCCTAATGGAGATAACACGTGAGTTGACGATCAGCATCGGATAGAGTCTCCCTTACGTTACTAAGTCCAGCTTGCCATCTGGCCGGCACCTGATAAGTGCCGTCGGGCAATTGTTCACCGTACTTCTTATTGAACTGAGGGAAAGCATCTAAAGGACTGTGAGCGATTGGACTATTGTCTCTCGTTCGGTTTCTCGGGACTCACAGAAGTTATTCAGTAGAGAAACATCATAACCCTCCATGGCAATACAGGTAGAGATCAGAATAGACCACGCGACAGCTTTTGGGTACAGTCTCAGACCCTGGAGCAACGACATGTTGTGTTCTTTCTCCGTCGCTGATCTCGCATCCTTGATCATCTGCTCCGTCGACTTCGTAACATTGAGGTGATCCTCCTCGGGGAAGTGAAGGGGACCTTCTTTTGCCATGGGATTGTCGTGCATAGTAGTGTTTGGGTGCACCGCTATATCGTCTGAAGATGGGGGTGAGTGTGATGGAGACATATTGTCGGGAACCCCACGATTCTTATGCTCGTTCCAGGCTGGGCGACTAGACAATGCGGGGTAAGGTTTTCCAGGTCCTCGCGCCTCACGTTACCGTAGCACTGTGAATCTGGGGAAAAGAATCCTCGAATGGAAGTTCTTGTTTCCTCTTTCTCAAAACTTTTTCAATCCGTTTAGTCAGGAAATTGCGGGGTTTGACGGTGGCACTAATTGGGCAATATTGTAGCGGTAGCCGACCCGTAAGCTCGCGGCACTTTTTCTCCGAGTCCACTCAGTCTACAATAAATGAAGTAATAATAAATGGCGGATCCGGCAGAAGTTGCTTGATAGCGACCGAAGGTGGCAATTCAATAGTAAACAGGAGGACGCAGATCAAAAGATCCTCGTTATGATAGTGTGAGGAGGTAGTGTTGTAACTTGTAGGAGAAGTCGTTTCTGCGTCTAGACGTCTGCTGGAGATAGAGGATCACGACACTGAAAATCACGAATGGGATGCGCTGGCGAAAAGCGCTATGTAGAGCAAAGTAAACAAATCTAAGAAGTACTAACGGTTATCAGTGGAAATTGTGCGAAATTACACTGGAAACTTCTAGAAAAAAGGACGGGAATACATGTAAGGTTACCAAGTATTAGCGGTCTGAAGATAGCCGTCTTTCCCATCATACAAGTATATGGAGCCGGCATGGCTCGCTCTTGCCTCGCGAGCCTCGGAAGGTGGATGACTACAGGAGCTTATCGAATCATTAATGCATTATCGGTACTTCGTACTCGAGCAGTTATTTTGATCATCTAGCGCCATTAAAGGCAGTTGGTGCAGAGTGGACCTCCACCCCTCACATGTTCTAACCACGAAAAGCTCGTTCTTCGGGCCTCAAAATTCCCATGTCGTTCGCGGTGGAGCATATCGACCATTGAAACTCTGTGACTGTAGGGGGAAACAAGCACATGGAGATGTACAGATAGCCTTTCGGGAATACCTTCAGATCCATAAAAGCCATGCCATGGACGACCTCGGGATATCCGGACCACGTGATGGCTTGTGAATTTTGAGACTCGTGGGAGAGGAAAGCCCGCCCACCCGAGTACTTATCTCCTGGCGGCGCGTGTCATTGCGAAAATTTGCTTGATGGTCCGCTCTCTTGTTTCCTTTCGACGTCCATCATATCGCTGTTGAAGCGCCGCCGGTGACACCAGACCTTTCAAAAATTCCGGATTTATCACATGATTCCGCTCGGATAAACAATTTCAGACGTCTAAGGACAATGCTTGCTCTGTTATTTCAATCGTAGCATCATTTGGATGCTTGAATTTGCTATGATAAGGTTATTGTATTATGTGCGTATGTTCCCAATTATATGATAACGTTAGGCTCAGGTGGAAAAGCGCCGTTCGACGTTGTGGCTGTGCGATATGGGCACCTCTACCTACTTAACAACATCGGAACCTACATAGTGATACCGCGATTTCGATACGTCGATTTTCCGATTAAGGTATTCCATTAAGAGCATGCAGCAAACAAAAAGCCCATCACTTATGGCAGGGCTTGAGTTCTCATTTTCACGCCTTTGGCGTGGATTTCATGCCCTAGCAGCAAGAAATAGAGCCTCAGATCAGCTGGGCTGTGTAACCACCACCAGTTAAGTTGTATGTGGCTGGCGGTTTCTTCAACCAGGATATGCGACGGAGTTCCTATGATTTGTCAACATTCTGGGGAGATGGGCTATCATTGATACCACAGTGTTGGTCAGATGCAGTCCTATCTGACGGTCTCTGTTCACTGCGCCCCACCGACGGGCAGGTGGTATTGGGGGCCGTTCTCGAAACTTACAAGCGTGGCTTTCATTCTTGTCTACTAAAGCCTACAGGGAGACGAAATGGGCATATATGCTACATGTACAGTTAGGCAGGCGTCTATCTGTTATGCAACACAAGATCACAGCCTTGTGGTGCAGTAATAGTGCCATACCACCTTCATGATTATATATCTCACCATTTTCCACGGGGGTCGGATTTCATTTCCAATGCTTTACACCGCATTACTTAGATGGACCCTATCACAATTCTGGGTGCTGCTGGTTCAGCAATTGGAATTGCGGGGTTCGGAATACAACTTGCACAAGTTCTGTCGCACTATGTTTCCGAAGTACATTCTGCTACACAAGCCCTCCGTGCGATTTTGGAGAATATCGAATCGGCCAGTCATTCTATGAAACAGATTCATGGTTTTTTGGAGATAGAATATGCAAATGTTGGAAAAGGCAGAAATGCTAATTTCTTTACTCCGAAGCAATTGAGGACATTCAGATGACAACGGATGAGTGTCTGCTAGTGTTTTGGCGCGTTGAAGCTTTGGTTATGGAGAAAAACGATTCCCAGGAACTGGAAGCTATCTTATCCGACTGTCTTCAGCGGTTCAAGAGACAACTGAAGGCCGCCCCGGATTCACCAGTTCCAATTCTTGAGTTAGACAAACCATTCGCCAAAGCTCGCAAACTTTCTGTACGCGATCGTCTCCTATGGCCCTTACAAGTGCCAAAGCTAGAACAATACAACAAACGACTCCATACTCTACAGGCTAGTTTGACGTTAATGTTTCAGGTTCTCATCATTGGTGCATTACAACGGAAACCGTATGTGGTCCAACATCCTCATTGATGCACTTACACATTGACAGCGGAATTGGCATTGTGGAAATGCAATCCATCAATCAAATTTACGCTATGGTTCCTCAAATCGCCGCGGATGCAGATATCTACAGCATGCAAGGCGAATTTTTCATGCGAAGATGACCATATTCTGAGCATCACGGACCACCAATTTTAGATCATGATTCTTTCGACTCTACACACCCTTCTCTTCGCTTCTCTTCGCTTCGGTGCCATAGAAAGACATCCGTACCACGCAAAAGAATTCCAGGACGAAAAGACGACCCAATATTCAAGAAATCCATCTCCCAATCGTCAAGGTGATTTTACGTTTACACTAGCACACATATTACCTCTAAAAACAGTGGCGCGTGAGCGCAATAACTCTAGAAGTTCACTGAAACGGCAGCCACAAAACTCTGATGCTGCTTCGAGAGACTACACGGGGACCGTCCACAATGCGGAAGAAAATATATCTCGTAAGAACGCAAAGGTAGTCATCGATACCGATGGGGAAATAACGAAGGATTATTCAAATATTTCGACCTACTTTGAACCTGCTTCGCTGCAAAATGGAATCACTGGAGCTGGCGTGGTTACAGATCCTGAAACTTCATCCGTGGTAGCGCAGAAAAGTAATATTTCAATAGAAAATAACGAATTCAGGACCTCTCAACCAAAAAGAATGGCCGACACATCCGGAGCAGCGAAAATGAACCACTCCTTCTCAGAGAAAGAGGAGGGACAGAGTGATATTCCGGTTAGTATTCCTCCCTCGTAATCACTAACATTATTGTGCTGACTCCGGAAGCTTGCGAATGGTCTCGATGTGAACCAATATCTCGTGCATTCATTTTCTACAGCTCACGATAGCAAGTTTGAGCTTGAGGATGATCACAGCGTTCCTTTCAGTAATATGGAGCAGAGAAATCCATTAACATCGGGCATTTCAACAAATGCCACACCCTCTCTGGACGCCCATATTGAATTCAATATACAACAAAATTCGTCCACATCCAATTCCATAGCGTCTGAAAAGAAGGAACCTGACCAGACAGGAGAAATATACCCGGGGGAGAAGCGGGAATATTTGTTAGATACGGAATTGCCGCCTCTGGATCTTTCCGACCCCTTGAAAATTTCCACAGGGCATAAACTCAATCAGTACAACAATCGAGAAGAATTTACAACTGATCAAAAGTTAGGGGACACTATGTTGCAGCCTCGTAATAATCATCTCAATCATATGGCGGAAAATATGCAGTGATCTGAAGATCGCGAGGCACTAGAACATAAGGCTCTTGTGCAAACAGTTGAATTCGAAGATGGCCGTCGAGAAGAGCCAATAAATACTACACTCAACGACAAGATACAGCATCCAGAAGTTCTACTTGACGAATCGCTGCATTCGAAGAAAGCCGACCCTGAGGTTCCGTCAAGTACACATCCATCGTCGCTAGTGGCTGTGAAACAATCTCCAAGTCTGCAGACTGGGACCGTTACACGGAGAAATGATACCTCAGCTGAAAAGCAACGCTCCGCAGCTGCGACGCCAGAGCTAGCTGCCGTCCTGCAAAACCCATGGGGCGAAGAAGAAATATCCGAAGAGCCATCTAACGATTTGTTATCGGATCTTCCTGCGGATTTACCGCGAAATGAACAGCAACGAACAGCGAGAACGGCGAAATCGGTCGGTCGGTCTATGTATGTTGAGGACGAGAGTGAGTATCCGGAGATTCTTATGCTAGGGAGGAGAAGGTCGGCTACTACTACGTTTTAGTAGTGTAATAGCTAGTCATGTATACAAATATTTCAGGTTTACTTTCACCGATATGAAGGCGTTCATTTAATACCGGCAGTATATAGGACAAAGTTGCGAGCATGGATGCGCTCCAAACTGGGATAGTTAGAAATTTAGAATACGTTTAATAAACTTTAATAGGAATCTAAATCTACTAAGTTATTATCTCGCTATTATTTTTGAGTGGACAATCTACTTGCCCTCTCCGGCGTAGAATTAACAGGCCCATAATAATACTTCAAAGATAGTTGGATAATGAAAACATAGTAAGATTTTGGAATATCTAGGATGTTTATATGATAATAGTAACTAGCTAAAATGTATTGTCACAATTTGGCCTGTTCTTCTACCCCGAAGAGTTGCTCGGCACAGTGCCATGTGGCAGCCTAATCTGTGGCTTGCATCAGCCGCACCCTCGAAGTAGGCGCAGCATCTGATATAAAGAACTCCCATATCGGTTATCCTCTTGTTATACCCTCCTCATGAACTTTGCAAATGTCTTGCTTCCCGTATCCACGAGATACAGATGTTGAATCAATCCGAGTGCCTCTGATTGCGCGAACCCAATACTCAATTACGGAACATACCAAGTTCTTCGAATTCTTCGAGAAAGCGATTGGTTCAATTAAGGAAAATACCAATGCTTGTGAATCTGATCGACAGGAGAGCGCTAGCTTGGCTGTAGGCGACTCTCTCGCTATAGTCACTCAGGAATGGCTGTTCTTCGGTGTAGCATCTGAGGCACTAGGTCGAAACATCAGACATGAAGAATTTGCAGACGCTGACCCTGGTGGACCTCATTTTTCTATGGATATTTGCATTCCGGTATGGTACTGGAGTGAGCTCAAAGCTCGATGGGATGAAATAGATGGTAGTCTCAATGCTGCGGATTTTGAAGCCAAGAGGGCCCGTCTAAGAAATATTTACGAGACCGTCAGGCTAAACGTTACCTATATGGAGGTTCTGGCGAATTTTGTACTCAACGACAAGCTCACACGAGTTCTTCTTTCAGTACACATGCTGTTATATCTCGTGGCGTATGTGGTCGATTATGATACTCTGAAGGTCCCTCAGACGAGCAGAGACGCGGCAACGACAAAGCTGCTTAAGCAAAGAATGGTCAGAAACGGCTGGTGCACGAAGAGGCTAAATTTCCTGGATGCATCTCCAATGTTTTACCCGACATTATACTTCTTATCTTCACTCAAGCCACCTCGGACCAATACGGAAGATCATTCGAGCTGCAGTAGCGAGAAATGTCTTGTTACTAGCAAGTTATCTAAGCCTCGCCACCGTACCGATGACTGTCTTTGTGAAGATGTGGCCGTTCCCGTAGACAGAGTGAATACCATCGTGGGTTCCGGGGGAATTCCTTTGATCAGGATTGTACGATCACCTTTTGGGAAGACTGAGCTCGAGGTAGTTCCATATACACCCTCCTCCAAATTCATTGCAATATCCCACGTCTGGGCTGATCAACAATTCGGATCTGCTCAGAATCGTTTGCCCAAATGTCAAGTCGGATACCTTGAAGAGGTAATTTCGAGTCTACCTACCTCCACGGATGATTGGGGATTGCGAGATTGGGTCCTGAATTGGCAGTATTCTCTGCCAGAAGGCAAAATCGCACCGCCGAGTCACGCATATGAATATTTCTGGTTGGACAGTTTCTGTATACCTCAGGGTTTCGAGCACGCTGACCTTCGAAATAAAGCCATCGAGTCAATGAACCTCATTTATGCAGCGGCATCTCACACCCTTGTCTTTGATAACGGGCTACAATCCTTAAACGCTGGTCGTCGCCCGGCTTCTCTTTCGCATGGTGGACGTCCGACCTACTATAGCCCTCAAGACAAAAACTTACTGGATGTTGTAGCATATGTATACAGTTCAAATTGGATGGGCAGGGCGTGGACTTTGCAGGAGGGCATCTTGTCAGGACGAATTGTTTTCCCACTCCACGGATCGCTAGCATATCTCAAGTTATTATTGCCCCATGACGGTAATGACTCTGGTAGCTTATGGGAATACATAGTGACCGGAATCTCGAAGGAATTCAGACAATCAGCTCGCGATTTTCTCCCGCGTAGGACCAAAACTGAGATTAAGATCAGGGAGCGTCTAGATGACGACTCTGAGCCATTCCGTGAGCCGGTGCGGCATGAACTATTTACACATATGAAGAAGGCTTTGAATGTTGAAGAATACAGATATTACGCACGAACGCCGGTTAGTGGCCCGCTCGATTCTTAAGAGAATTACATTTACTGACTCCAGGCAGGATGACAGGGCAGCAAGATTTGTCAAAGCTCACTCACTCCTCCAATGCAGAACGACAACCCAGGCCGATGACATTCCATTGATTTTGATGAACATGTCATGCATGAATGCGAATGCGATATCACAAAGTACAACAATTGATGGAAGAATGAAGCAGCTCATTTATGGCCTTGGGTCGCTTCCAACCGAGCTTCTTTTTTCTGATTGCGCCAGGCTGGGCAGGTGTACTATAGACTCTTGGATACCACGTGAGATTGCTCATGAGACCTTTGAGGGCACGCACACTCTCAAGCTTAGCCCAGCAGGCTTCACCTTCGAGACTAGAAAAGGCGCTCAATCTTTGAAATTCTATTTGCTATCATCGGCGCATCGATCGAATTGTTTTCGGCTCCTGCTCCCGGATCTGAAGGACGCAGAAGGCCCCAAATACGATGTTGAAGTACTACGTAGATCAAATAACGAGCAATCCGGTGCATCCACAAGTGTATGGTGCATTGTAGTCGACAATGAAACGAGCGAGCGAGGTGCACGGTTTGTGGTCAATCGAGTCGTGGGCAACAAATACTTCCTCCACTTTGACTGCCCTCTCCGCCTCACCAAGATCGATGACTCCGAAAGTCCTAGCGATGCCGAACAGGACCCAAAGCACGAAATTGGCGCAGTAAATATGAGCTGCGACTTCATCATTGAGCGTAGTTATGAGCCACAAGACCTAAGCATTTCACGTCCCCAAAATCCAGAACAATATTCAGACAGGTTGATGATCATCGGTCAGGTCGTTTGCATGGCAATGAATCTGGGAGAACGCTACTTGTTGAGAGCAATCTGGAGCGACGAGAACTCCGGGAGCGTCCTCTTCTATATATTTTACATTTTTTACAATTTCAGACAACGTAGATGGGTAGAGATGGCCTTGAATGCGTTCGTACACCGAGCATGGATGGCAACATACCAGCCAGATTGGGACCCCAATGGACCCTGGAAGTGGTTTTGGAAGCTTTCGAACTGGGAACCGCCTGTTTCTTTCAGAACTTTAAATAAAAGGATGTGCAGTTTTATTTTCATGGTTCATTTCCTGACAAGAAGCTGGTCGGGAGTGCTGACTGTCACGCTGTATTGGCTGCCACTGTTTGACAAGAAGGATCTTGTGGTTATGTATGTGACAGCAATGCTCGCACTGGCCATTGTTTAGTTATTCCTGTAGATTACCATACAAACGCGGCCAGAGTCCATCTCGAAGGATCATCAATGTCGAACAGAAGACGGTATCTACAAGTTCTCGTCATCCAACCCAATACTAAGAATTTATGACTTTAACCTCCTGACGATGCTCAATGGTTATAATATCACTACATAATTCGAGGCACAGAACCAATAAACACCTTGATGGATGTTCGTATCTTCGGAAGCCCGATGTCTCTGCTGTTTTTGTAGATTCTCTGGGATTCCACGAAAGAATGAAAATAGATAGGGTTCTCAAAAATAAATTTCAAACTTGATAGATCAATTCATATGATGAGGAAATTTGCATCCTCGGTCATGCTGGTGCTACTCGGAGTGCTGGACGGTCGGGGCTGGGGGGGGATCGTTTAACTTCTCGAAAGGGCAACGGATAGATCTCATCATGAAATTCGCACCATGAATAACCGATGAGCGACAGCTAAGAAGGAATTTCTTTCGATATATATAAAATTCGATGCTATCTTGATGCTACGATATCTACAATTCTTTATCATATTCATTTGTAACTATTATATACTTACATGATATAGGCTATGACTTCTATTGATAGTCACATTCATATCCTCAAGTTCTATCCAGAGATTTCGGAGGGATCTGAACTTCCCTAAGCTTTTAAACACTCTAATGATAAGGCTAAGTTGAATCCTCGCGTTGCAATTCTTCGTTTTTGATAGTAAAGGGAACAAGAGTTCGCGGAAGCAAAAATTGAGCTGCAGTCTCTGGGGCTTGCAAGCTAACTTACAATCAAACTATTGAGGTTTCTCCTAAGCCGGTTGTTTGAGCTCGATATAAGAGTAACAGATTCTCCTGTTTCTTTTGATATATGATGATGATTTTAGATACTTGTTGTATGCTCACCAGACAAACTCGGAGGTGCATTGAGGTATATATTAGTAGAAGATAAATTTCTTTAAATGTCTATACGCAATTTTACCGGACGGCATCAAGGATATTTCTGTTGTGATAAACAATCTCTTAGCTGGGGCATGAACTACTTGAAGGAATTTGTTGTAGTATATCTGCAGAGGATAATGAAGAATGCTAAACAAACCGTCATCGTTATTGTCTAGATCATGCTTGGAGACCGAGAAACGGTTCCTAACTTAATGATATATGATTATATATCATTCGAGAAAATGATGAGCAGTATCATACTTGTTTTATCTCACCAGTTTGGACATCTTCTAGGAGGCAATTTTAGAGTGCAAATCACATGGCCAATATTATTCCATTATTTCACTGCTCTCTACACTTGTTTCCCACAAATCTCACCATTCACTAGATGCAAACACCAAACTATGTTTCAGAGTTCGCATCAATATATATCACACTTCGCATTTCAGAATCCATTTTTTAATAATCAAATCAAATTATATACCAAACTCCCTACGCCATACCCATTTCATGCATTCCTACTCCTCGCCTCATTTCGCCCCAGTCTATCTAGTTCCGTGACGCTCTCAACTGCGCGATTTACGCTTCTTAGGTGTTAAGGGAGCACCCGGTCGGGCTATTCTACTCTCTGGCTCTGTATTTTGGTTATTGAGCATCGTGCTGATGGGTACAGCTTGTTTGCCGGTGCCGTGTCCTTTAGAAGAATCTTCTGCATTTCGGTTATTGAGCATCGCGCTGATGGGTACAGCTTGTTTGCCGATGCTGTGTTCTCTAGAAGAAGTTTCTCCTGCATTTTCAGAAGTATCCGAGGGCGGTTTTCCCCCTTTCATATCCTTTATGATTTCCTTCTCCAACTCCTTTAGCTGCTCCGTGAGTTTGGTTACACGGTCTTGATTCCCTTCACGTACTTTTGTGGGGCGAACACCGTCTAGTGACCGTAAAACTATATCGATCCTCCCTTTGACTTGTTTCTGCTGTTTTGACGTAATCTTACTACGAAGCTCAAACTTGCATGGTTCTTCACCATCTTCCCAACACTTGTGTAAACGGGTGATTAGATGTGACACTTTCGTCTTTTGGCTCTCGTCAAGGCCTACGTACGAGACTGTGCCACAAGCACCGATCTCACGGGCAGATAGTTCGTAGAAGTGGGTCATAAAGACAACGGTGTGTATCTGATGTGGATTCCATTTCTGATCTTCGATACCCTTTTTGAGAGCTCGTACGTCTACTTTATATGGACGGCTTCCTAAATTATTAGAAGCAGTCGATGTCGATGATACTACTACTTTAGATGAACCTTCTCCTGCGTTGTCAGAAGTAGTCGATGCCGATGATATTACTACTTTAGATGAACCTTCTCCTGCATTGTCAGAAGTATTCGATGCCGATAGTTTTCCATTCATATCCTCTTTGATTTGTTTCGCATACTCCTTCAGATTTGCAGTATGCCGTTCTGCGGCGTCTTGGTTCCCCGATCTTTGTTTTGTAGGAAGAGTACCCTTGAGCGCATTGTACGCCATTTCGATCTTCGTTTTAAGAGCCCTTCGTATCTCTTCAATCTCACTGCTACTATTAACACTTGAACGGGCCAAATCGTAGGGGCTTTCATCCTTCTTCCACGATTTGTGCAATCTTTCGATTAGGGATTTCACTGCCACCTTGTCACTTTTGGTGCATGGAACAATACCACACGCGGTGATATTACTAGGAGGTAGCTCGTAGAACTCGGTCATGAAGATAACGGTGCGCATTTGGTCTTTAGTCCAACCCTTAGCTTCGCAGTCCTTTTGGACTGTATCTTTACGACCTCCCGGCATGGCTTTCTCGCACTGGTGTACTAAGAATCCACACTATTCTGGATTCTCGATATTCTTCGTAAATACGTTTTGTGTTCGAAGAAGCCTTGAATGTTGACTGGAAGAGGCGAAAAAGAGGTTCGAAATTTGAAAATGTTCTGTATTCAAAAATCACCGAGTTGGCGGAGGTTACGATTCTATTTATGCAACAAATGAATCGTTGTAACTTTGGAAGACGCAGAGGTTTCCTACTTAGGTAATTGTCGTAAGAAGACTCATTCCCAACCAAGGCCTCTGCGTCGGCTTTGCGGACAGCTAGGAGGTTGGGAGTGGACACATCAATGACAGCATACTAAACCGAAAGGTCCAAAACTTCTCCCTTAGGTTAGTGGATGGATTGCCAGTAATATGATGAAAAGGCTAGATTATTATGGCTCCTGCCATCCGATGCACTTTGTGCAAAAAAATGCTTTCTGGTGCAAGATCGCACCCGATTTGGAAAGCGCCGCGCGCTTACGTTAGGGCCCTAGGAGCATGGCCACCGGTCACCATGCGCCTCATGGCGATGTCAATGACAACAGCGTACACATCTGGCCCACGGATTCCAAAGCAGAAGAATTCGTGAATTCTTGTCTCATGACAGGCTGAGATAGTGACAGGTGTTGGACGTTGCGTAGTCTAAACGTCATGTGCAAAACGTCCACATGTTCTCCGCATATACAGACCGTATTTAGTCTTGCTTCACTGGAGTTGCAAGAGTATTTTGACTCATCAGCAATATTAGGAAACTACAATCATCTCTTACTATACATGATTTTAATAATGAATGAATATGTCGGTTGTGTAAAAGTCAATGTCAGGATATGGGCATCAGGCGGAAACTTAGAATCTCGCCTCCACCTTCTTCTCTGTATCACCCAAAGCCCAAGCACTAGTCTTCGTCTTACTCCTCACGCTTGTAGCTTGGTCTTTCGTAAATCCCTTAGCTTCCACCGCTGGGTTATATCCAAGTTTATTCTTCTTCCCTACTTCAGCAGAATCAACTGGTTTACAGGGCTTACCATCGGCACGTTTATAGACCGTTACTACAACGGCACCGCCTAATCCTAAATTGTGCTGTAAAGCTACCGTGGTGTTATCCACCAATCGGTTGTTCGCCCAGCCACGGAGGTGCCATACAAGTTCCGCACACTGTGCGATTCCCGAAGCACCCAATGGGTGTCCTTTCGAGATCAATCCACCCGAAGGATTGATCACCATCTTGCCTCCATATGTGATGTCGCCCGCTCGAACCATCTCGTGTGCCTTTCCAGGTGGGGAGAGACCCATGGCATCAATGACGAGCATCTCATTCGCAGAGAAACAATCATGTAACTCGCAGACTTTCACATCTGCTGGGATGACCTTGGCTTCTTCCATCGCGGTCTTGGCGGCAGATTTGGTCATTTCGAATCCCAAGAGGTCGATTGCAGATTTTGAAAACAGAGAGGGAGCATCGGTTGCCATGCATTGACCTGCGATGAGGACGGCTTGTTCTTTGAGATGGGGACGTGCGTCGAGAAAATCTTGGGAGACAAGTACTGCCGCTGCTCCACCATCTGATGTAGGACAGCACTGTAGTTTTGTGAGGGGCTCGTGAATCATCGGGGCATTCATAACTTGTTCGAGTGTATAAACATCTTGGAATTGGGAGTATGGGTTTCGCTGGGAATGTTCGTGGTTAACTCGTGCAATTTCAGCGAAGTCCTCGTTCTTGGCGCCGTACCTAACCGCAAGTTACAAATTAGCATGGCACCAACATTGTGAGATGGGGGCGGGTATCACTACTTCTCCATGTATTCCCTACCACCATTTCCAAACAGTTGCGCTGCGCCAGGCGCCTTCGTGACACCTCTTGTCTTGGCCATCATTTCTCCCGAAGTACCTGTCGGGTTACTTCGATCATTCCAAAAGCTTTGCAGCGACCCAGGATTCATCTTTTCAAACCCGACCACAAGCACACAATCTGCGCCTCCATGGCTGATGACGTTCCTCGCCAGAGCCAAACCGGTTGAGCCAGTCGAACAATTGTTATTCACATTGTATATCGGGATTTGGGTCATTCCAAATTGATAAAAGACACGTTGTCCACAGGTCGAATCGCCATAACAATAGCATGCAACTCCTTGGTCGACATCGTCGTAATTGATTTGCGCATCAAGCATAGCTTTGATGCCGGCTTCGAAACCGAGTTCGGTGTAGTCAACCTTACCCCTGGGCTTGATAAACTTAGTCATACCGACGCCTAAGACGTAGCATGGTGATTTAGGTTTGATGACCATGTTTGCAGATTGAACTAATATGAGAACCTTCAAGATAAAATCAGAACAGGGAGAGACAATGTACAAATATTGACTTCGTAAGGATGTTGTTGATGGAACAATGGAAATTGCAAACTGTGGAGTAAGTTTGATGTTTATACTCCACATGCAGCTCGGATAAGCTCAATGCGGGGAAGAATGAGCCGAGGTTGGGTGCGCTTAACTATGCGTCTACTAGATGTCAAGGGTAGGATAAGACGACGGCAGCAACATCGAGAGTTTAATTCTTAGTGAGAAATTCATAGTTTGAGTCCTCTAAGACGAGAGGAGTTATCGGCCAAGAATGTGAAGCACGAGGAGTAATCTCTAAGGCGGAATGAAAATTAGATTCTAGTATGATTACAGTACACTACTACATACTTTTGCTGAGCGTTTGGAAATATATCACCCAAGTTTGCGAATAGCCTCAAATCTGTATTCTAGATTAAAATTGGAAAATAACCTCAATCAAATACTGGAGGATAACTTCATACCATCTGAATTGTTTGACGGAGAGCCAGCTCACCGTTTCAACACGTGTTCATCTTTTGTTGGAGCTTGTAGGAACAAGCCTATAACAAGGAAATCCAGGGCTCTCAAGGAGGCCAGAGATTCAGGCCTTCAAAGTATTGAGATCTTATGTAGCGAAATGAGTGCCTCCAAAGAAATCGCTGTTCCGGTACTTCTTCCCATAGTTACTTCTGCGAATTTAGCGATTACTGACCCAACAGCCGAAGAATGGTTCCGGGAGTGAATAGGCTGCGAACTAAACCCAGTGGCTGGGTGGGTATCCGCCGGGTCGAGGCACTTTTTGGGTAGGTTATGATAACTACAGAGTACAGAGTATAGTAATGCGTAGAAGGCCATTTTAACTACCTGTTGTCTGTCGCGGCCCTTTTTCTGGGATGTGCCACCCCTGATTGGGTAGATGGGGTTGGTGTGGTTGGACAGCTGGAAAACTCACCCCTAGGTACCCGTGGGTGGGTTGAAGATGTGCAATTACCCGCCCATGATTACCTGTTTCGCAGCCTAGGCCTAGAAGTAGGTGATGCAGAAGGTCATGAAGCAAAGATTTTTATCCTCAGTATCCGTGTATGGTCACCGCAGCCGGTCGTGCAAGGAGGCCGCCCTCATAAATGTCCCCTTCAAAATGTCTATCTTGCTAAATATAGAAATAGGCAGGCAACTTGTAGTAGGGGAGTGTAAAAAGCAGAAAGAACAGACAAGCCATCAGGCCACGATAGAAGGGTAAAGGCTAATTTCATATACACTTGGTTTTTAAAGAGGGGTACGCCCAGGCACACCATACACAACACTGCTAACGGTACGACTATAAAGAGCAAATACTCACCTGTGGTATTCATATCAATTAAGACAGATCTGATTATTCAATAGATCCTTGTTCGAGAGACTGTAGTACCATAACGCCGAATCCAGCTGGAAATATGTCAAGCGGACCCAAGACCTCGAAGGGCGAAGCTGAAAGGCCGGATAAGAAACCCGTCAAACAAGAAAAGATATTGAGGAAGCCATCTAATGGCATGGAAAAGCCACGAGAACGCTCACCTGCAAGATCTGAAATCGCCATATCCTTTAATATAGAATTCGAAACTGTTTTGGTTCCCAAATTCTCTGAAATCGGTGCACTTCTCTGCCCAGGAAAGGATGTACTAAAGTACTTGAAGCAGTACGGCTTTGATGAGAGTCGTTATCCCAAGCCTGGGGATATACTGGATGACAACACAACCCGATGGAGAAAGACCAACGAAAGGGCAATCCGGGGAATCGTCGAAGATCTTCTCAAGGCAAACAGAATATCATCTCGTACATACGGCGTGATAGCAAGGGAGAATGAGAACCTGGAGAATAAGAAACTGGAGCTGAATTGTGTCATTCGCAATGTCATCGGTGAGGCGACTATCAAAGAGGCAGAGCTAACACACTGTGAGTAACCCTTCCTCAAGTCTCGGCCCCGCAATCTTTCACGTCCGGTCTAAAGCAACAACAGACGGCATGGGATTCATTCTGGGAACCTTCAATTCCGAAATCATTCATGAAACTCAACAACATTGCCAGAAAGTTTTTTCGACAATCCTAAAGTGCTTCGACATCATAAGCAATGAGACTTGTAGAACCCGTATCGATGTTTGGCCGTCTTACCAGCCTTTCACGACCAAGCAGCTCTCAGGTTGCGCCAAATGGATGACAATATATGAAAAGGCATCATATAGCCATCTATCTAGGTCAAGACAGCGAGATACAACAATGGAAGTACCACCGAACACTAAGAAAGGTTCTCTGGACACTAAAAAGTCGCGGGAGAGAGAAGATTCCATGGAGGACATTTTCCACCGTATTGACAGGTTGAGTCATGATAGCAAACGCGTAGTAGACCTTGTGAATAGTTTCAATGTTACGGCATACGAATTTTCGCCTGCGCTTGAGCATAATGACAAGCATTACAAAGCAACATTCAACTTTCGACAACTTCCTCAGGCTCTGACCGCCAGTGACTGTCTACACTGGGCTGCAGAAAAGGTGGCTTCCTTGCATGACATAGTCACTCGAGATTTTACAAATACAGTGTATACATGCAAGGCGACACCAGAGGAGTATGGAACCATGATTCAACGAGCAGCAAGAGATGTGGGTGGTGAGAATTGGCTGAAGCACTTCGGAGTGGTTGGTTAAAACTGCAAACTCGTCAGAAAATAAATTGCTAACAATGACAGGGGCGAGAATATTCATCCGTTCCTGGCAAAGCATCAACCAAAAGTCGAAGCGAAAGGACGGACAAGCGCGGAGAAGATAAAGTCCGGGACCACGCTCGTAGCAGAAGATAACGCAGCAAATAAGTGATCGAGAGGAAGAAAAGTGCGAATATGTCAGGTCCTTGTGCTGGTGGGGACCTGGGTGACTAAGCAAGATCGAGTAGTCGGAGGACGCTTCGGGTATAGACCGCCTAGGTACAGCATTGTACTCTAAATTGCGAGATAAATTATTTGATTCTGATACACATTGCCATATTCACGTACCCGAGTGTAGGAATCACCGTTTGGTTACTACAATTTGAGTGCTAATCTTTCAAAAAGTGATAAGTGATGAGTTTGTCTATCCCCGAATCAGCCCACTTCTTTCTATGAAAAGCTTCCAACTCCCACTGCACCTCATTACTTGGTTCCGGTGAGCAATTCTAATTTGACACTATGGTAGAGTCGATTCCCTAACATGCTACAGATAACGACCAGAATAACGTCTTCAAGCCTCGGAACTGTCCGAGCCGTCAAGCAGACAAATGATGACGTCACCGTGGTTCAGAAAAGGCAAACGAATGGAGCGCAGCCCATCAACATTGCAGTCCCTAACCATCAATGTGATGGACCATTTTCTATAGGGAATTCCGGTCCTGGCCGAGATTCCTTTCCTGTGGCGATGTAGGAGATGTAGCCCTAGGCCTATCGATGAAGGTAGTCATAACATTACTGTGTTACATCACATACGCTAACAAGGCGAGACAGATACCTACGATGGACTGTTGCTGAAACCAACACTTTTCCCGGAGCTCCATCACCACCTACATTTACCTGTCTCAAAGATTGGCTCGTCGATAGGTCCTCTATCGACAGTCGCAGGCAAATTGAGTTATTAATTGATATGCTCGAGCCCCCAGGTTCGGCCCAGAAACAGTCTTTTTTTATTTCGCATTGCTGGGGTTTATACTGTGGACTTACAGATGGCAAATGTAGGTACAAGGCCAAGCTGGTCACATGGATCCTGCCGTGGTCTGGGAAGATGATCAATTTTTGATCATTAAAAGACATATGTCCTATGTTTTGACAATTGGTGTTCCAGATCAATCATCGTTGAATGACACAATGCTCTGACCGAGGGGAAAATTCGTTCTCAGACATAGGATGCCGAAAAGGAACTCCCATGCTTGGTGAATCAGAGCCATATTTTGGCCTACGACGATGACCTTATCAATAATGACTACAATACAAAGATGCCATGAAATTTAGTTGCGCTCTAGCTGGGAATGTAGTATTGTTATTCTTCTGCCAAGGCATGATTCCACGGCCATGTGTTCGCAGCAATGGAGATGTTCGAGACTATTGCTAACGATCATGCAGCGCAATCACCTTTTCTTTGAGCATCGTTTGCATTCGCGCCTATCGGGATCCTGAAGTCCCCGGGCAAACTTCTAACCATGAGCACAGCCTCAATCCAAGTACTGCTCAGAGATATGTTGGTATCTCCTACGACATGGCTTGAGATACGCTCACTCTCAACCAAGAACGGTTCATGTTTACAATTAGATTGGACGAACATTGAGGATCACTACCAAAGCCAGCCCTTACGATTTGCTAGTTCAATACTTCCAACTTTGATCATAATGGGTAATCATCTGGCCTTGGCAGTGGGTTGATATAGCTTATGTGACGGCAGGTGTGGTAGCATCTTATTATCAATATGCCGCAATTATAGTGGACAGATCAGGAGTCGGCTGAAAGCCACCGACGTTTCCCTTCTTATCGTACGAAGCAAGCCGGCTAGAATCGCGCGTTCATTGCGGGTAGCCCCGCTTCTTTTAGCTTTATCTTCAATCGCCATGACGATTGTCACAGCTGACATTCATCCGAGACATCTTAACAAGCTCAGCGGGTAGTTCCCGCGTATGATCTAGTTTCTGCGGCAAAAGCAAGTGGAAAAATGAAGCCTCCCTAAGCGCCACGTATTTGACTTTGGTTTTGATACCTCATTGTGGGTAAGTGGTCAAGGTGACACAAGTCATTTTCTTGGAGTCATGCGTTATCAGTGTAGTGATTGGCAGTAACCCATGTTCGAAAAACCCTGCCAATATCGATTCGTCTGATGGGGGGTTTCAAAACCGTCCACTGCCCGACTTTCCAGCTTGCATCTGCATCATACACCTGCCTGATTCAGGTAGCTTGATCAATGTTCGGGATTTCGCCAAGCCTTATGGTTTATGTGGGGACGCATTGTGGGAGGGTGTGGCACCAAAACCTGCTTGCTGGACGTGATAGCGACAACCACGATATTGCTCAGCTGCCCGCGAAACCCCACCAGCAGTCGATCATCTTCACCTATAAATCTCAACGCCGTTCGCTGCCAAAATGATTATTCCTCATCCCGCTTCTTGCGTTTACCTTCATCCCATTCCATCTATCAACACGTTCATCTACAACCGTATCAAAAATGGCGCATATATGCTCCATTATACCTCCCCATCTCCTTAAACACATCTTGGACAACCCCTCGACATCTGCTCAGACCCACGCCGCTGTCAAGAAAACCTACGACCATGTCTGCCAACTCCACGTGAACCGACAGCAGAAACTATACATGCGCGAGGCTCCTCGTCGCGCAGCTGCTCCTTCTGGTATAATTCCTCCCCAAGTGTTCCAAGCGATGGTTGATTCCGAAGATACATCACCGGAAGCCAAGGATCGTGCAAAAAATGAATTAGTCAGGACTCAAAATTTGCGTACTGAGAGCAGCTCAGAGGCCAAGAAACCAACTACCAAACATGTCTACAGAGAAATCTATAGTTCTGAGAAGACTGACCAACTTGAGAAGACACTTCTTTTCGAGGAAGGTGCTGCTGCTGCGGTCGTCGCTAAGGATGAAGATGCTAGCCGTGTTTATGACTTTTTCGGGAAGACCTACCAGTTCTACAGTGAGGTATGTGTGTTTCTTACTCCCAGAAGACTCATCTTCATCGGGCGTCAGCATTATCTAGAGAACAGTATGTGTCATTTCCGGAAGAATTGAAACTGACCAAATCACCAGATTTTCACCCGCGACTCCATCGACAACAAGGGTCTCCATATGAAAGGCAGCGTCCACTATGACGACGATGGCAAGCCACCGGGCTACGATAACGCATTTTGGGACGGCAGTGTAAGTCATCTATGCAACCATAACCGCAACCCCTGTCCACGACGTTCCCGCTTGCCACCAGCCAAGACACCAATCACCTGACTCACCCATCCCGCCCTGTCACGCGAGCACCTGTCCCACCCCTGAACAACTCACACGACTAACAACAATGTACAGGAAATGGCCTTCGGTGACGGCGACGGCGAGATCTTCGGCACCTTTACCAAGAACCTCGACGTCATCGGCCACGAACTAACCCACGGCGTGACTCAACTCACCGCTGACCTCGAATACGAGTATCAATCCGGCGCACTCAATGAGTCCATCTCCGACGTCTTCGGCAGCATGATCAAGCAATACTTCCCCAAGACCGCCGCCGCCGACGCAGACTGGCTTATCGGCGAAGGCATTTTCCTCCCCAGCGTCGAGAACGCGCCCGCGCTACGCAGCATGAAAGCCCCTGGGACCGCGTACGACAACCCGAAGATCGGGAAAGACACGCAGTCGGCGACGATGGATGGATACGCGAACCTAGACGAGTCGGATGACGGAGGCGGAGTGCATACTAACTCGGGGATCCCGAACCATGCGTTCTACCTGGCGAGCGTGGCGCTGGGCGGGTACAGTTGGGAGAAGGCGGGGAAGGTCTGGTATGCGGCGTTGACGGACAAGAGTATCAGGGGGGTGGATACCAAGAAGGCGTTTAGCGTGTTTGCGGAGTTGACGGTTAAGCATGCGGGGAGCTTGTTTGATGAGGAGACGCAGAAGAAGGTTAGGCAGGCGTGGGTTGATGTTAAGGTTTTGACGGCTGAGAAGGATGATTATGGGAAGGATAAGGATGACCTCTGAGGAGGATGTAGGTTTTGAGTTTCAGGGTCATGTCGAGTTGGCGCGAGGGAGAAGAGGGTCTCATTGTGTGTTTTAGAGATGCTCCTGTATGCAATAGATGTTTTCTTATATATGTAATCGCTGAATAATGATATGTCGTTACATCCCTGCATAATGCACAGCAGTTATGCATGCACGTAGCATGCAATGTAGATTATGGTGGTTAATATGTGGCCCAAGAACTTCATACGGATAGTGAGCTCAAATGAATGATATCGAATAAACGCTCGCTGGCTAGACCCGCACTGGCGACCGTCCACTTAGCATATCTTATGCACGTAATAAAAGAATGTTCCGCACGAAGAGTCATGTAAACCAAGTACAGGCGTGGGTAAATATCAAGAGCGATAAACTTCGCTTTTCACAGCTTATGAAGCAGCGTCTCGGAGCGATGAGTCGCATGCACTACCAACTACCCCTTTCCTCTTGTGGTGCGCTGAGTAATTTGGAGAAGGGTTATATCCCGTTAGCAAATAATATCGAATTGTATAATCTCGTAAGAAGCCGGACTCAGCCTGCAGCGCTCTACTTTCGCAATCACTAGGAAGCATGGACATTGCAACTTGCATCTCAACGTAGCCATGAATCATTTTGTAATTCATCGTCTCTCGTTATCTCTCCGCCCTATCATCGGCTTTCTCTACCTATGTCTCTGCATTTGTCTGTCTGTGTCTGTCTGATGCCCAGTCCCAAATATCCCATCAAAAACGCCCAACCCATCGATCAAACCCCCGTCCATAGAACCTAAGCAGGAGTCTCCGCAGGAAGATCAACACTCTGCTCCGCGCCATCCGCCTCGGCGGTGTTGACCTTCTTGCCCGTCTTTTGGATCGTCCTCAACACCGTCAGGTAGTTTAGCTCCGAGTTGCCAATGACGGTGGCGGTTTGGCCTTTTAGGTCGACTTCGTGTCTTTTGACGCCTGTTTGCGCAGGGTGTTAGTATGGGTTTGATCTGAGTACTATTCATGAAGTAGGGGGAGATATGTGTGGAGAAGGTAAGTGAGGTAGGAAAATCAGGGTATTTGGAAGGAGAATGTGAGAGGTTGAAGTGTGATGAACAGAAGGCAAGCGGCAGAGACTAGCCAAAGGAAAGACAAACCATCAAGTTTCTTCAAAACACGATCAACAGCACCCGAACATCCACCACAAGACATCGTAATGCCGAACTTGTAAGTATGCTCGCCGTCCTCCGCGACAAGAGGAGTTGGGGTTGGTGCGACGTTCTCAGCTGTGTCTGCCATTTCGATGATTTGTTTGTTCTTTGACTGAAAGCTTGGGTGTGTAACGAGAGAGGCGGTATGTTTGTGTATTTGTGCAAAGTCAAGTATTCGAGTTTGTATGTGTGTATGAAGTTTGTTCGTCTTAAGATGGCGTGCGACGAGAGGTATTTATTTATGAGCTCAAGGGAAAGTCCGAGGGAGGGGTGCCTGCGTTTCTAATCGGACAATCAGACACATCAGAATCCCTGCCTCGCTTAGAAATCAATCCCGAACAAGGATGAAACTTGCTCAGAACAGATCACTCAACAACCGTGAGCTGAGACGTGTTGGCGCCATTACTGGAGATTATGAGGAATCGGACTTATTGATATTTGAGCAAGTTTTGCAAGGGATTACGTTGGCAATGAACTCATCTAACGATTTGTGGGTTATTTTTGTTGCCTAGGGATGGTATTCGATGAGATGAGGTCTTGTGCGCAAATAACAGCATACGCAAAATGCAGGTGCAGATGCAGGTACAATAAAGGCGCTCGCGACATGTGAATACTTAGATCATTGTGGTGGGTCAAAATAATCTAATTTTTGGTCCTTAATTTGCTCATGAGGTAGTTTAAGTATCTACAAGTCTAATGTACTGGAGGCATGTCGTCGTCGTCGTCTTCATTAGCATGGGTGTCCCCGTGTCCTCCTTCGGTCTCCTCAGCCTCAGTATCTGTACCTGAATCTGATGGATCGGCATAAGCTGGAGCTCGCCAAAACATGAGACGATTTAAAATATTCGTTGCGTTTGCGAGTGATACAGGTGCTCGCACTAGTCTCTCTGCCCCAGCTTCCCCTTCTTCGACCGTCTCTTCGGTTTGCAGGGCATTTGTTAGATCGTCTCGTAAGCGATTGAGATCCTCCTGGGCATTGTCTGCAGCCTCATTGTTGTTACCGTTAATCCAACCGTTTCGTAAGGCCTCGAGACCAGGAAAATTTGGTATCAGTCGTGCAAGCGCCGCAATAGGATCATCATATCCATCTGTAGCGCCGCCCTCCGAACGTTCTAAATGCATCTGCTGGCCAGCATAGGAGATGACATTTGTATCCGGGGGTAAAGGATCGGCGTCGGAATTGTTACTACGGTGTAGTATATGAGATGGCGCGAGTGTCATCAACGCCGGCCTGTTATCCAAGTAGACGAATCTGACAACATCGAGAGTCATCGCTTCGTTGCTTAGTATGGGAAGACTCGCGACATCTATCTTGTCCAGAATATGCGCGATTTCCATAAGCAAGGAAGTAGCCTCTGGTGTATTCCACAAGTCGTGCGCTTGAAGCACATACAGCTCCGTATATAGAATTTCGGCCTCGGTTCGGGCCTCCTTACCCCAGATTGACGGGGGCGTCTCAAGGCCCAGTTCCTTGAACAGTCTACAAAAGAGCCAAGGTACTTGTTCCATGCTCTGTTGCAGCAAGCTTCTGCTTCTTGCTCCGTCTTTGAGTTGTAATGCAGCGAGAACGAAGGAAGGCATCGCATATTGTATGGTTGTATCCCAAGCCTCTACAACATGAGTATCAGCAAAGTCCAGAAGCCACTGGAATTCGTGCGCGCGTAATGCAAGGTGATGTATCATCCAACGCATACAATATGGATCTTCTTCGGGATCCAAGCTCAACAGAAGCTTCGACCATTCAAATGCCGTTCGATATGTACCCTTCATGATGAGAGACTTTATGTAATGGTAGCCTGCAAGCCAAAGTTCCCTGTTCTCCGGTCTGGCAAAGTCCAAACGAGCCTTGCCTTGAGACAACTTTGTGCTAAATGAAGATAGCGAAACTCTGCCGAAAGTGAACAGAGCTCTCTCCACCAGATCAGATGACAAAGAATGGTCTCCTTGATCTTTGGCAATCTTACTAACTTGGAGCAAGAGTGAAATGTGGTATGCTGGACTTGTGTCAGCACTTTTATCCCAAGGAAGAATTTCTGGGATTAGACTTACGATTCCGCGCCAGAAGACCAACCAGATTCTCCGGATTACCCATCTCGACGTAGGCATAGAAACTTTGCTGTAGCGCCTGGTATGTTTGGTCGTGAATGTATTTGTATTCAACGGTGCCATCCACTGCAGTTTGATCATCTAGGACAGTCATACTCAATCCACCTGAGCTCGACTTAGGCCATTCCTCCTTCCCTTGTATGAAGAAATTGCGTCGTAGAGTGAGTTCCGAGAGACCCTTGCCTGGTTTATGATGTCCCTTAAGAACTGTTTCCAGGTCCATTTGTTGCATACGCTGCCTTCTTCGATGCCCCCTTCCACCGGCACCGCCCTCGTCATTATCATGGTTCCCGATGGCCGCGGATCCAAACAAGCTTCGCATCTCATTCGCAACCTTGAGGTGTTGTGTATTGATACCCAGAAGAGCACATACTCTCTCAAATCCTTCATCCTTCTGCACAGTATTGTTGGCGTTTGCGCCACTTGATGGCTTCAAATTTAACTCTTTAAGGGCTTCGTCAATTTCATCAAGCCCGTCCTTAGACGTGCTCTCAGCTTCCTTCTTGTTATCCTTAGCTTTATTCTTTCCCTTCTTCTTTTTCTTCGACTTTTTAGATTTGTTTGCGGATGGTGCGGGAGCGGGAGTGGGTTCACTCAATTCTCCGTCATCGGGTCGTTCCTCATGATCACTGTCTTTTGCCTCGTCTTCGTCGTTCTCATCTTCGAGGTCCGCAAGGTTGGCAAAGAGACTCGGCTTTGATTGAACAGGTAGAAGCTCGTCGTCAGATTCCTCCTCCTCCTCTTCTTGTGGCTGCAATTTGCTTTGTTGCTCCAGCTCGCGCTGCTGCTGTAATTTCCGAAGCTGTCTACTAGACATTTCGCGTGTATTTCCGTTTGACCACGATTTGTGTTAAGCAAAATACACAAGAGAATATGAAAGGGAAAGGATGATCAAGTAAGGAAGATCCTCAAATAAATATGCACAGTTTTCATAAAACTTAGAGATTTCGCGACGGCGAATGACGCATTCGACGGCGTTAGTGAGGGGCAGAATCTGGACAATCCGCCAACGTTTGGAAGCGGTACGGGGCCGCACTCACATAACACTCACCGTTTGGTGTCCCGTGCTGCCTACTAGTTGACCTACCTTTAGATACATCGAGACAGCTTTACGAAAGTACGTCGTGCGGTATTCATGGGTTTATATTTATGAGATAGTATTCACGCTTCCATTCTTTTGACACAATCTTTCGATTCGCTGCCCTTTCTGAAACTCATTCGAGCACCCTCTGGTGTAACTGAGAATCTTTCTTCATGAGATTACAGTAGCATCAAAGCGCCATTTGGAGACTTGCACCAGGGCAGCTTAGCTAAATCCAATCTCCGACATATCCTAGGATCCATCGTGCAAGAACTTCAGTCTCAATGCGTCAAGTAGCCCTCCGAGCAGTCCGCACTGCGCGACAATTGCCTGCTCTTTGCAGCACCCGCGGTAGCATATTTGGATCCTCGAGTCATGTTCTAGGCACACGATTTTTCTCCGGTAGAGCTCCCGTCACCAAATCATCAGCATCTGCTACAACATCGGCCTCCAAATCAGCATTCTCTGAACCACTGCAAAGCTCGACGTCGATGTATTTTCGAAGGATCTCCTTGGCTGTTGTATCCGGCCTCGTTGGTTATGGCGCGTGGTATTCGTACAAGGGTCCATCATCAACAGATTTGGCTTACGGCTCGGGTTCAATTTCGTCTACACAACAAGCGCGCGGGCTGAGCACCAGCACGATCTATCCAACTCCGATAGGGCCAAAAGAGACTGTAGATGAAAGAAAAGCTGTAATAGTCGGCACAGACGCTCTTTATACTGATACTATTGAAGGGCCGATCACAAAAGAGACAGACGGCGCTGGTAGGAGGGTTCTGGAGATGTTAACGCCGGCGCAAGCTACCGAAATTTTGCGACGAAATGAGGAATCATACTTAATTGGTCGTGGAAAAGGTGTTGTACGATATGATGTGGTTCAAATCCCGAGCAACAATCCAATTGAAGATGATCACTCGGAGAAGATAATAGAACTACCACAGGCTGGCGCAGAAGCAGCGAGTGCGGTTCCCGATTGGATGTTCTGGGGTGTATTCGATGGGCACTCGTATGTCTCTTTTTACCCCGAGTCAACAAATACTGACCGTTCGCATAGTGGCTGGACTACTTCTGCAAAGTTACGGCAAGTCTTGATCAACTACGTTGCGCGCGAACTCAACTCTACTTATAAAGCCTCGCCTACACCATCCTCGGAAGCCGTTGAAGCAGCCATCAAGATGGGGTTCACTCGACTAGATCACGAAATCGTACATGAGAGCGCACAGAAGGTCATGAAAGGGAATTCCAAACTGGTTGCCGCAGAATTGTTGGCCCCAGCGTTATCTGGATCATGCGCACTTCTCTCGTTCTACGATACTAATACAAAGTTATTACGCGTTGCATGTACAGGAGATTCTCGGGCAATTTTGGGGAGACGAACTGAAAATGGGAAATGGGCAGCAACAGCCTTATCGGCCGACCAAACTGGCAGCAATCCTGACGAAGTAGCTAGAATGCGAAAGCTGCACCCTGGAGAAGAAAATGTTATTCGAAACGGCCGTGTCCTCGGCGGTCTCGAGCCTACACGTGCTTTTGGCGATGCAACATACAAGTGGTCTCGCCAGGTTTCGGAGCGATTGAAGGAGTCGTTCTTCGGCAGGACACCTTCCAATCTCTTGAAAACTCCTCCATATGTCACTGCCGAGCCTGTTGTTACTACTACGAGAATTCAACCTGAAAGAGGTGACTTCGTCGTCATGGCAACAGATGGACTGTGGGAGATGCTTTCCAACGAGGAAGTCGTTGGATTAGTTGGTCAATGGATCGATAAACACGCTGCTGATGCCAGCGGAAACTCTGCAAGCTCGTGGGCCAAGATGTTCACATCACAACAAAAAGGTCTCCCGGTAGAGGCAAGCAAGGATAAGAGTGATAACGATGGAAACAAGACTCCCATCAGGCAACGACAATGGGGTGTCAAGGAAAGCGATCGATTCGTGGTTGAAGACAAGAACGTCGCTACTCATTTAGTACGCAATGCGTTAGGGGGTAAAGACAAAGACATGGTTTGTGCGCTGTTGACGCTGCCCGCTCCATATTCCCGAAGATATCGGTAGGTGAACCCACCTTTCTTTCTCGAGTCCAGACTAACAACTTCTTTAGTGATGACTTAACTGTTGAGGTCATCTTCTTCGGCAATGGTGAGAAGAGTGGCGATGTGGTTGTCAATAAGGAAGCTAGCGCGAGTGCAAGTAATGTCCAGGCAAAACTATGATATTCCCTTTTCTTCGGCCGAAAATGTACTATTAGTATTGCAGCATCTTTCTGCGATATAAATGTTATACCCCGTATTTGAGATATGAAGATATGTTTTTATGAGGAGTTGGTTGTCGGGATTCGAAGATAATTGAATTTCTTTGAAATCCTCTTGGTATACTTCACTGTTACGTCTCGCCCGAACTAGTATCATGTGGAAACCGATACTAGGACGTGGCATCATGTATTGAAGACTGGGAAGCAAGTGATTTGATGATATTCCGACATTAATAACCAAGTAATGGAATTATTCTTTGAATTGAGCATCAAGTCCTATGAGCTAAGAAAACGTATCTGGATCTTTGTCCTATTTGGAGTCTATCAAGTCGCTAGCCTCTGTTTGGCGGTCCTAGGGGCCAGCACTCCTACACCCCGGATTCCATGGAATCTCTGCAAGACCTCAGTGGCTCTTTGAGCTCCTTGGCGCTGCTCTTCCAACCAGTTGTTGAGCCCAAGGTCCCGGTGAGATGTTGAAATCGTGACACTTATGTATAGCCTTTGCTTCAACTTCCAGCGAGTGAAACTCTTCAACTCTATCGTTGTTGTGAGATCGTGGAAAACAATTTTAAAGATGACCATCCGGATATAGCATTCTAATCGTCTTCATCCTCATCTAGGTCACCTTCATCATTATCCCCATCCTAATCCTCATCCATATCATGGTTCTCGTCCGTTTCATCCCCAGAATAAGTCGCATCCTCTCCCTTAAGATACACTCCATCAGCCCAATCTTTGATATTCTGAGATATCCATGTCCTTTTCCCGCCCAACCAAGGTTCATCCGCATCCTTGCCTTCAAAATGCCCCTGAACCTCTACAGGCTTATTCTTTAAGCGAGCATAATTGTATTGATACACGCAATCAAGTCTCGAGACCCAGACGACTTTTTTCTTTTGATTGTCTACATCTTCGCTAGGACGGCGTCGACAGATGACCGCTTTTTCAGGTATATACCCAAGACCACCTGGAACAGTATCAGGAATCCAGGCGTTGATATCGAGTTTGTGTAGCCGAGGCATTGCTTCGAAGATTTCAGGCACGATGTCCTCGATCGGGTCAAAGTCATGGTCGTCGTCGCATACAACTCTGTCGTTGTCTAGCTGGATGTACATCTCCTCGATTGAGTGAGGCAGATTTCTAGCAAAAGCTGAGATTCCCTATGAAGTGTGAGTGAGAATGAACTATGGTATTCTGGAAGGACATCAATAAGCTTCTCTTACAGGTGCAACTATGTAAAACTGTGGCCGGCCATCGTCTTCGACTAAAGGAGCTCCTAATTTCAGAACCCTGAGACTTTTAAACCCAAAGAGCAATTTTCCAATCTCGGCCGAAAACGAGCATCCAATATTCCACATCTCAAAAAACTCAATTCCTGGCTTGGCACTTGCAGGTGATGAGGACGAAGCTGGCCAATCTGTAAGTTTGTGGCTTTGCCATATCGATCCCGCACTAACTGGACGATGGTATGGTTCTATCGCAGCCAAAGACTTCAACGTTGGCGCTGCTTCGATGAATTTTTGAATGTGGTTCATCAATTCTTGATCCAAGAAACGAAACCCAAAAGCCATTTTGAGGGAGGTTAATAGGGAATGATTTCTCTGAATGAAATGTAACATCAATTCACGGTCTTTAGGGTGGACTATCTGGTAGCTTCCACCCTGGTAGCGGAAAGTGCGTAACCGTGGGAGCACTACGTTTTGCATGCTCTCATTTACTTCCTCGGGCAGGCGATGGGGAGGCTTATCAGAATTTTTTCTTCCGACATTCGAAATATCGAGCTCCTCTATCTCCGGGAAAACAGTACCAGCTATTTTGATAACATAGGCGGCTGTATTCCAGGAGTTGGAATTATGATCTTCAGCGGTGTATTTATTAGTAGGAACTTTCCACCTAAGTATCTTCAACGGCTTGTGTTGCTTGCCCCATTGATTAGGCACAGGATCAAGCCGAAGATTAAGTTCAGCGAGTTCAGAGTACGATGAGATGTTCGTAATGATATGGTCAGTGAGCGCGGTGTCCGGCAATGACACCTTCGTCAGATAGCGCATATTACACGCAGCTTGTTCGCCTTGCTCTTGGCCGAAAGTCAAATAATCGTCTCTAACATCAGCATTTTCATTCTTATAACTGATGCTTAAGGTTCGAACCTTTGCGCCCAGGTTTGGGTTCCTAAATTTCAAGTTATTTTGACGATCTCATACGAATGGCGGTACACTTACGAAGCAAGAACATTAAGCAATTTGGTCTCCTTATCCGTGTCAATTCGCAATCGGCGATCACGGTAATGGAATTCGAAGTGAAACTTGATATCAGAATACAAGATAGCCGTTGCAACATCCCACAAATTGTGACAGACGAGAGTGTAGCTCCATAAGTCTTTGCGGTCGTGAGCTATGCATGATAGGATGTTGTAGACGATCTCGTTAGGGAGTAAGTTAAGCGCCATTTTGTTCTGCTACGAGACTTTGTTAGGGAGAAAAGGTAAACTTAATGAAGCATTTATAGCGCTTACTTATGCATAACCTGATCCGATCAATCTTTAGGCCAATGGAAAATTCGTAAGGGTGCCTGCTGGTGCCTGGCACAGAGGCGGGGGGTGCCTAAGGGTCTCGGTCGAAAATCGTCCAATTCGGTGTATAGTTCTACAGGCCCTGATAGGCAACTGCTTCGTATTTACAAATGCCCAGAAACCCTTCGCAAGTATATAGGCGAAAGTACAAACTAACTAATTCAGTGTGCCTCTAGCGCTACTGTCGCGCCAGTGCGCGGCGAGCTTCCTATACAGCTTCGCAAGCGCGTTGACCAGTAGCCATAACATTCGTAGAGTGCTATGTACACCGATGAAGCCTATCACGTTCAGGCTTCATCAAATCAAGCAGCGGCATGAACAGCTCTAAAGGCGACGATTCATATGACTACACCTGTGTTTCGGAGTAGATCCTCGCCGGGCCTGCTGCCAGCACATTCTGCAACGAGTTGCTCGACAAAAATCCCATAAACCTCTGGCGAATCTGTACCATTGGCGTCCGCAATATTTTCTGAATCAGCAAGCTAGATTTTATGGCAGGATATAAACATACACTATCCCCTCAGCAAGCTTCCATCTCGCCAGTTGTGGGATTGGCTTTCATCCGTGAACTTCTGCGTTGTTCTGAGCTTTTCACATGCCTTCCTCGTGCGACTAAAGCTGTACTGAGTTTCTTGGGGACGAAGAAACCAAACTCCGACTCTAGACTTTGAGCAATTTCGTGCAGTCGTGCAGTCACGATACCCTGTTCCGAGTTCCAGCAGTTCTTAGCGCTCTCTGGATATAGTATCAGAGAGGGCTGCAATTGTCCGACGTTCCAGCATAAAACCCATGAAATGAATTATACGGGAAAAGTGTCTGTCGGAGTTCAAGTCTTAGGGCTAGGAAGTTGGTCTGCCAAACTGTCAACTCGAGAGAAGTGAAAGTTAAAGAACACGCTACACCAGTAACTGGCACTCACTGCCCAGTGCCAACAAACGATGTTCAACCAATATTCTGTCAAGTCTACTCAACTCAATCAGCTTAAACATCAGTCCTCCTCCCTCATTCTCAATAGTGTATTCTCGATTTTCAACTTATATAACTATCATTTGAGCAGCAAAAGTATGTAGGAATCACATGGTGGAGTGCTACGCTTGCGATACTCGGTATATAATATAGGTCATCGGATAGATATCAAACCCCTACATTTATCACCTCAACCACCTTTCAACGTCTCTCCATACCCGTACTGAATCCCCACGCTCATGCATCATAGATGAACAACTGTGCGAAACATAACTGAATCTAACCATACTCATTCACTCAAACAAGCAAAACAGTCCACAAGACTCACAAAATAACTTCCATTTGTTCCCAAACTCAGGTCTAGAAGAAAAAGCCCAGCGTCTGGAGCAAGCCAGAAAACTCCTCTATCGGACTATCACTCAAAGCCACCAAACAAAAAAACAAATCCTCTATACATCCAATCTAATCTAAAACATAAGACCTCTAGATAGAATATGTAGTTGCACAGCTGAATCCAGGAGAATGCACATGATCCAACGCACTCAGCAACCCCCCCAAATGCGTCAGCCCGGCGAGTATCACCGCCACATGCATGATCTGATGGCTAGACCCGACAAGATCATGGCGGCTTGGGTGCCATTTCTCTGGGATCTGCTTGACGTGTCAACGATTCATCCCCCTCCAGCAATAGAAAAGGAAAAAAGGAAATAGAACATACCCTCATCGCGTAAGCAAACGCGCCAAGGAGGTTGAAGATGGTCATTACACCCATCCAATTTAGACTCATCCTCGCGCACTGGGTCTCCCATCCGTGGAGGATGAGCCCGTGGATTATGAAGACGCTGGCGGAGAGACCGAGACTGCTGTAGAGGAGGGCGCGGTAGGGGCGGATATTGGGGTGACTGAATTTGGGGTGCAGGGTTGTGGTTGCGCAGGCGAGGGAGAGGATGGAGATCTGGGTGAGTTAGAGAGGGGATGGTGCGGGGGGAGGAACTTGTAGTAAGGATGGGTTTGAAGAGGAGATGGGATAAATAGAAAGAAATCCATAACCCACCATCACCCAATACCAATCCCTAACCTCCCTCTCACAATAAAACCCATAATACACACTCGGAACCGTACTTCCCCACATCAAAA